>JABUQX010011530.1:47500-73588 GCA_015478945.1 Trachelipus rathkii | reverse complement strand
AGGGTCCTTGTGCACCTGCTTCAGTCTCAGTTCACAGGCCATACGTTGTTAAATCCTAAAATGTACTTTTTTGTTATGTGGGAAGCGTTTTTTGAGAGAGATGAGATGTGCTGGTTACTATTGTACGAAAAAAAATGGATCTTTCAATAGACGAGTCCATTCACCTGTAGACTTATTAACAACTACTTCACCCGGATCTATGATTGTACGAAAACGGGATATGATACAAGTAGACTTACCAGACACTAAACAGGGACTTCTCTGCGTCTAACGAATTTTTGATACATCTATTTTGGACCGTCTTTGACGTTCAGAAGAGCGACAGGTGTCAAAACAAGAGCCTTTATATCTTAACACTCTAAATATATATATACTAAATATATATATACCTATATAATACTTATATTATATATATATTATATATATATATATATCTATAGTAGGTAATATACCTCATCCACACTATATACTCATAAATATATCTTACTCCTTAGTATATCATTATAACAGTATAGTATATAATACCCTAGTCATAACTATACCATAGCATCATTCACTCCTCAGACGAGGGAAGCTTCTTATATCGATCTCGATGAAGAGACCACATACAATCAGGTAATGACTTCCCTATTACCCTCATCGAAAACCATACTACTTCCAATGCGCAACACCAGCGGCCAATAACTCTCCAAAGCACACTCCTCGCTTCCTCCCTCTTTGAGAGAATTTGTTTAGAGGAGCATAATTCTGGACCTTTTTTTCCGCTTGATATTTCCACGAGCATATTCCAATACATACGGAAAACACATATTTCCACTTCGAAAGCAGTCGTCAATGCCAACTTTCATCACCAAACTTAAAGATGAGACACGACAAGAAGTACGACGAGAGCGACCTGGATAGATCGAACGAATAACTTCGGATTGGCATAGAGAAGACCGAGAACGAAGAGAGCGACGACGAGACTGACGGGACGAGGAGAGAGAGAGAATAAATAATTTCCATGCAGAAGATTCGTGTATTATAAACAACGCATTTTTATTTAAAAGATTTCATAAGCATTAATAAAATAAAAAGAAAGGAAAGAAATCATATTTATATTATATATCAAATAATAGTATTATATTATATATATACTTAATATATGGGAATATATATAACTATATATTATATATTTTACTATATATTATAATATATTGATATATATATATTATATATATATCATATATATATATACTATATACTATATATTTATATATATATATATATTATATATATATCTCAAAATATTTTGCCAAAAAATGGTTTTTTTATTATCTCAAAGGTTAAATAAAATCCATCAATGTAATGGATAAAAAAACAATATTCGAAATCACGAAACATTTTTCTACTGGAGGATAAGGCCCCCATTTACTTCCGTCCTTAGAGTGGTGGGTATATTTATAAAATATTAACTTCAAAACGCACCATGATAAACCTATGAAAAGTCTTAAAATAAAGAAGCATTAGGTCAGTAACAAGTTGTTACATTTTGAAGTTTGGAGAATCATAATTTTCTCAAGTTTTCAATTATCCTCGCGATTCTTTTAAACGTTTTTTCTTTCGTTTTTCATTATTTTAAATATTTCGTGTAAAGTTTCATGAAAATGACAGTCCTTAAAATAAGATTCATTTGAAAATTATTACTCAAGGTATAGCAACATAGGGTATATATATAATATATATATAAAATATATACATCGATACTTTACAGCAACATTAAATATATATATACCAGCACTCCATAACCATACTAAGACCGACACACTATAACCTATAAATCATATATATATATACCTTATAATATATATATATATTACGTACACACACTTAATAATATATATAATATATATTATATATATACTATCCGCTACGATCTATATAGTAAAATAGCCGCTGATAATATATATTTCTATATTATAGATATACCTAAGTATATATATTATCATATATCATATACTATATACTATCATATATACTATTAATCACTATATTATAATATATCAATCACTTACTATATAATATAATATTAATATATATACTTATTGTTTATGTTTGTACATTTCTTTTTCACGACCTCTGTAGAAAAGAGCGACAAAAAAAAGGGAAAAGTCAGATGCCTTACATGACACCCCCCCCACTAGAGCAAGGATAACAAAACCAAACAAACAAAAAAAAATCACTACATAAATTTTTTAATTTTATACTTTTGTGAAATATTTGATTCATGATATTTTGTTCATTCAACTTTAAGCCTTGAAAATGGGTTGTAATGGTTGTGCCCATCCGAAACTAGTCGGCAATATAATTTTAAACAAAACATGCTTTAAATAGTCCTGATCCTGCCCTAACCTATACTCCTATATACTACTAATTTAATATACTACTAATATACATATACTATATAATTATATAATATAATATATATTATTATATATAATATATATATAACCTTATTATATAAAGTCCCACTATATTATATATAAACTACTCATTATATAGTACTTCCTTATAATATATAGGAGGTACGAATAGTGAGTTATATATATATACATGTATATAATATATACTATAATTATATATATTTATATACATATAAACTACATACACTAATTATATATATATAGTACAATATAATAAATATATATTATATACATAGATAACTACTGATTATTATACTTATGTATACACGCCATATATAGTAACTACTACTATCACTATATTGGGAAAAACGTCAAAAAGAAAACATCTATGACCCCAAATACGGTTTGTGACGGACCTACACCAAACTTTGACAATTTTTCCTGTTGACTCTTAGAGATGATGCTTTCCTTTGTGTATTTTAGCTCTTGAGCACTTAAGTGGTTCGGTATTGCCAGATAGGGCAACAGGCCTAGCAAACCGGCCCTTTATTAATGATTTTATTAAACTCAAGTTATTAAGCCCTACAAGCAAGGTGTTTAGACGCCTGACTGTATATATATTATAACATAACTATACTAATATTACATAATACTATATAGTATATACATATATATACTAGTTATTATATTATTTATACTCCATATAATTAACTACCTAGATATACGTTACTTACTAATATATACACCTACTTATGATATATATAGTATATATATATATATATATATGTATGTTATACTCATAGTATATATATATACTACCTATATATATATATTATATATATATATAATATATATATTACCTTACTATAATATATATATACCCTATTATATATATATCTATATATAATATACCTATACATAAAATATACATATATAATCATATATATTTGGTCTTTCGTGTGAGAAGCGCCGGCAAATATTTACATTACTTAATCATTTCCTAACATCTTTTTTCATTTTAATCTTTTTTAATGAAGAAGTTGTCGTTAAAAGCTTTATCATAATTAATAAGGTACATTTAATTATTATATTACTTATTTTATTATATATTATCTATTTTATATTATTATTATTATTATTTATATATTATATTTATTATTCTATTATTCAGTAGTATCAAGTAGAGAGTGTAAGTTAGTTTGTCAGTAGCTCACCAGTAAGTATTAAGTATGGTAGAATTGATGTACTTAAATACTTATAAACTCTTTTATCACTATATTATAAATGAATTAGATAAAAAATCATCATTCTTTGGTTCATGTGTTTTGAAAACGTTATTATAACAACAGACTAGTCTCTTGTGTGCTGTGTGTGTGTGTGTTGTGTGTGTTGTGTGTAGTGTGTGTAGTGTACGTGTGCGATGGTATGTGTGTGCGCGTGGTGGCATGTAGTGTTTTGTTTAAGATGAGGTGTGCCTTGCATGTGTGTTTTGCGTTAAGTGCGATAATGCGTGTCGTGTTTGCTTGGACGTGTGTGTGTGTATTTAAGCGAGTAGCGTAGTGTTGTGTGGTGTGTGATGCTGGTGCTGTCGATGTGTTTGAGGGTTTCTGTGAGGATTTGTGTGTGTGTGTGAGAGAGGTGTCGTGTTTGTGTGTGGCCGTGCTTGTGTGTGTTGTGTGTGCGTGTCGCACAATTGTGTGTGGTCCTGTATCGCTGTGTGTGTCGTTCTGTTTGGTTACATTCAATATTTATTGTAATTCAAATACAGGCATTTCAAACAAGTTGGTCGGCCGCTTTATAAATCATTGTCAAACTCATTTTTTCATATCGCTCTTAAAACTGGAAATCATATAAAAAAACTTTCACCAAAGCTGCGGAGCGGATACCACAAAATCTTCTTTCTCTGTCGCGCTTCCGACTCGACTCCGACTCCTTTTATTTTAGAGTATCAAATTATACTCTGCGGATGCCTGATCAGATCTAGAGATTTTCGGTTTATCAATACTTTCGTTCACAACAATTCTTTTTTCACTCCAGCTCTAAACACTCCACTGTTAATCGTTATCGAGTATCACAACTAACTGCCAAATATCATTACACCACACATACTAACATACATAAACTACATACATACATTAATACATTACATACATACATACGATACATAATACATACATTAACTCATAATACATTAATTTCATACCATAATGCCTACTGTCAGCCAGAAAAAATAAAAAAAAACAGAAAAACCATTCACACATCAAAAATATCTTTTTGTTCCTTCTATTACAGTTTTTTGTATATTTTTATTATTCAATGGCGTTTAAAAAAAAAACACAAAAAAAAAAAACGCAATCTATTAAAAGAACATAAAATTGTTTTCAATAAATCAAGTGCAAATCAAAAAACCAAAATATGTACGTCGACAATTCCGCCACTTCGAGAGTGTCATGTGCTTCAGTGATTAATGTTGAATCGACCGGAACGTAAATTCAATAACACAATTTCATTTATGGTGAAGCAAAGTTACTTGTATTAATAAAAAACACAACGAAAAAAGAAACAAAAACCAAAACAAAAAAAAAAAAAAAAATAAAAAAAACAATAGAATAAAATCAAAATACTACTAACTTTAAATTTAATGATTTCCGAAAGTAAAATCCACATTAATTTATGTGTCATTTTACCGAGAGTTACATCTACATTAATTGTTTATCATTTAAATATACTTTATTTCTTTAGCGCGAATTTGTATCTTTTATAACACGCTTTCTCCATCTAACTATTTTTTGGGAGCGATTATTTCATTCATAATTATATCTTATCGATTTTGTGCAATTTCATTTAACACTATTTTCTCTTGCGCGATATTTTCATCTAATACTCTACCCTCTTTTGCACGATTTCATCTAACACTATCTTCTTTTGCGCGATTATTTTATCTTACACTATCATTATTTTAACTAACACTAATTTTTCCCCAATTATTTCATTTAACACGACCTTCTTTGGCGCGATTATTTCAGTTAATAGTAGAATCCATTGATCGATTATATTTTATAGCACTATCTATCTTTTTTTGTGCGCTTACATCACGTATAACGAATTTTTTTTTTACGCTGGAAATGATATTATGAGTAACACTGTCTTCATTTGCGCGATAATTTAATCTAGCACTATCTTCTACTTGAATATTCTATCTAATATTATCTTTTTCGCTATTACTTCACCTAGCACTCTTTTGTACGATATCATCATCTTACACGGTCTTCTTGTGCACGATTATTTTATCAAACATCTTTGCCAAATTATTTAATCAAACAATATTTTTTTTTGTACCTTATTTAGTATAACACTACCTTTTTTATCGATTGTCTCATTCAGTACTATCTTCTTTAGCGCGTTTATTTCATTTTGCACTAATTTTTTGTGTTATTTCATCGTAGTACAATCTTTTGCGTGATTATTTCACGTAACACTATCTTCTTTTGTCTGGCTATTTCATCTAGCGCTATATTCCTTTATCTTCTTTCTGAAGAGATTATTTCGCCCAACACTAATCTTCAATTTGGGCGATCACACTTCTCCCCAAAGCGGACAAAGATAATTTTTTTACGGCAATAAAGAAAACGATCAACCTCTTCTTTTCTTGTGTTCTCCAATAGTCTTTCGTATTAAGAGAGAAGATTTGCCATTTATTAAAAATTTTTGAAAAGAGAAATTTAAGAAAATTGGAACTATGAACTGTGCATAAAAAAAAAAAAAAAAAAAAAAAAAAAAAAAAAAAAAAAAAAAAAAAAAAAAAAAAAAATGGAAAGGAAAATCCAGAGAAAATTTGAAATATTTAGAACCTGTTTTCTTTTTTTTTTTCATTTTTTTTCAAAAAATAGAAAAAATAAAATTCAGAGAAAACTTGAAATATTTAGAACCTTTTTTTTTTTTAAAGTATTGAGTCTCATTTGTTTACTTTTAATTTGGAAAAAGATATTACTTCACACTTTTTTATTTTATTTTCATTTCAAACTTACTTAAATTTGGGTGTTCGTCTCTTGAAAATGTTTTCTTTAAGATTTGATAATTCAAACCCTCCATCCCTCACTCCCAATGCACCCTTCACCTCGGTGTACCCCTTATTCCAGTGCACCCTCACACTCCAGTGCACCTCTCACCCCAGTGCACCCTTCACCCCGGTGTACCCATTACCCCAGTGCACCTCACATTTCAGTACACCCCTTACCCTAGTGCACTCCTCATCCAGTGCACCCCACACCCCAGTGCACCCACACCCAATTACACCCCTCACGCCAGCGCACCCAATATACCAGTGAGAAAATATATCAATTTTTTCAGTGTCAATAACAATATATCTCGACTAAGTTAGTTTTCCGATTTACCTGCTGTTGCTGTTGCTGTTGCTGTTGCTGTTGCTGTTTGCTGTTTGCTTTGCTGTTGATGTTGCTGTTGCTGTTCTTCAGTTACTAATAATTTACAGCTGTTCAATTTAGATGATGTAGATTTAGGACTATTTATCCCTTAACAAGTAATTTTCTTCATAAAATTAGTAATTTTTATAATATTATCTGCTTTAAATTCCATTCTAGTCAGTATTTACGTCAACACTGTTTATTAACAATATATTATATCTTAACTTTCTCATAGCAACAAATTCTGAAATTCTGTTATTTATAATAAAACTTTTTAAAAAATCTTATGAAGTAAATAACATTCTTCAATTTCTTCAATATTATGTTCTTCAATCTTCACAATATATATATATATAGATTTTGCTTCTTTTGTGACATCCTCATAATAATATTTATATATTATATAATATATTATATATATAATTATTATAATACGTACATTATAAATATATACTACACACCCACACTCTATACACATATACAACCATATTACTATATATATAATATATATATACTATATATATATACGATTATAACTATTATATATACTATATATATATAACACTATATATATAACATATATATACAATATATTATATAAATACTATTTATATTATATAATATATAATATATATTACTACTATCATATATAATTATATATATCATATATATATATATATATATATATATATATACTATACTATATTATATATATGTATATATAATATATATATTATATAATATAATATATATCCTCATAGTCAGTTTTGTGTTGTTAGATACCAAACTGCGGCATCACTACTATTATATTATATATAATATATATATACATACTACTAATACTTTATAAATAAATATTATTACTATATACATATATATATAATATAGTATATATATACTATACAAAGCCGTAGCCAAGGGGTGTTGAAAATTCCTGACCTCCATTCGTGCCCCCCCCCCCCCTCCACCCAAATTATTTAACCCATTTTAAAATTTTTTGATGACTTGGTTCCTTTAATTATTATTATATTAAGATATTATATTAAGTAAATAATTTGAAATAAATTTAAAAGTATGTTAATAGAATATTGAAAACAAATTTGTAATGATTTTCAAACGAGTTGGAGACAGCAAACCGTTGAGTTCAACAATAGAAGAAATTCGTAATTACCTATCTTAGTACAATCATTCCATCGATATCTAATTACAA
This sequence comes from Trachelipus rathkii, assembly GCA_015478945.1. Lineage (NCBI taxonomy): Eukaryota > Metazoa > Arthropoda > Malacostraca > Isopoda > Trachelipodidae > Trachelipus > Trachelipus rathkii. The sequence continues at coordinate 65,552 of JABUQX010011530.1, read as the reverse complement.
CAATTTTACGATTACCAATGAATTTGATCTTATACATCACATTTAGATTGTTAACAATTTAGGAACGCTAGAACCGAACATGCTTCGAGGTGTTGTGAAATAATTCGACAAGTCACAAATGCGTAAAACATTGTAAAAAAAAACAATTTTTAGGTTATTTAGAATTTCTCTAACGGAATCAACAATAATCTAACCACCCTAACCTAACCTAACTACCTACCCAAACCCAACCCAACCCAACCCAACTTAACCCAACCTAAACTTAACCCTACCTAACCTAACCTTATTTTCATCTAATGTTCGTGTCGAACCACTTTAGGACTGTTCCCCAATTTTTAGTATCTATCTTCACTCACAACATTCACCCATTAAAGATATTTATTCTACAATGAAAAGCTTCAAAAAAATACTTCTCAATGTAATAAAAATACTAACAGAACTGACATTAATGAATGTTCATAAAACATACACAATATTTAAACGAAAAGAACATTATCAATAATCTTGTGTTAAAGGCGGAAGAAGATATTTTTTTATATCAATTAACAAATAACATCTTTTCTTTTTGTATTTTTCATACAACAAAACATGATAGATTTTATTTTTCCCCCTTCCCTCATATATTAAATATTATATAATATACTTATTATATATATATATCTATTATACTATATCTATATATATACTATACTATATATATATAAGCTTATATATTATATATAATATATATATATATATATATCATATATTATATAAATATATATATATAATATACTATATATTATTAGCCTACTTATATATATATATATATAGTATTATATATTATATATAAATATATATATATATAATATATATATATATATACTATATATATATATAAGTATAGATATATATTTATATATATACTATATATATTCTTCACTTACGTAAGACTTTTCGAAATAATTTCTGCCTGTCGGCACTAAATTACATAATATATATAATATTATATAATACTAGTTATTATAGCTATATAACATAATTTTATATAAATTTTTTTTTATTATTATAATATTTTAAAAAGTAAACATATATATATATATATATATATCTTTACAAATACTATTAATAGAGAGATGAGAGAGGAGAGATAGAGAGCAGAGAGAGAGAGGAGAGGAGAGAGAGAGGAGAGTCAGAGAGAGAGAGAGAGAGAGAGATTTCCAGGACTTTGACTAATTTTAGTATTGAATTAGTTTTTTCTTTTTAAAAAAAAAAACATGTTATAATTGGTATGGGACGATTGCGGAAGTAGTTTGAATGAAGGAAATTAAAAGTTGTGACACTGTCAACACAACTCATTTCATTTTTCTTACCCATAAATGTCAGAATACTTATCGTACAGTCTGAGACAATAAGGAAATGGTGAATGCGAAGTTATAGTCATGTATATATATAGTACTATAATATATATATATATATATATATATATATATATATAGTATATATATATATAATTATATATAATATATACTATATATATAATATAAACTACCTTTTTAACGTGCCTTTATCCCCTATGCCGGGGGTAACACGGGGGGACCACAGAATATATATACTTTAAGGCCGTCTATCCCAAACCAGCGCCCACCAACGTGTTCGCAGTTGAGTTTTAACTCTTGCCCTCAGGAAGAAAACTCCAACTGTTACGAGGAGGATTTGAACCAGCGTCCTCTCAGTCCTCTCGCATGAGACTCAACCTCCTACCGATCATATATATAATATTATATACTATATATACATACACTATTATATTATATATATATATATAATATATATAATATAATATATATATATATAATATTTATATATATATATATATAATATATATATATATATATATATTATATATTATATATATATATAAATAAATAAATAAATAAATAAATAACATAAAATAAATATATCTATATATATATATATATATAGCTATATACTCGTATTATATATATATATAGTATATATATATATATATTTTAAATAGCTACTTAAGATTACTCACGATCCTCTTAAAGCAACACAGCTATTAAGTAAATTAAATTTATTCACTGCAATATAAAGAAGGCTTTCCTCCTGTGGGGTCGGGAACCCACGGATATTGAAACTGAGAAAAAAAAAAAATTATCCTCACGCTTTGCCGATGAGCCACTCAAAACCAAACAGTTTGGAGTTCAACGAAAACCTTTAGCGAACAGGACTCCTGTTTAATTAAAGGACTTTTCTCCAGATTTTCCACCCGTCCTTCCCTGAAGATCGACCGAGAAGGACAGGCTTGAAAATCTGTGAAATCGCCTTGATCAAAAGTCTGTTAGTTTAAAAATTAATTCTCGAATCGAATTTTTTTGGCTTCAAGGATGGCTATCGGTTAAACCTATCGAGAATGTCGATTCTCAGTTGCATCATATACTGGTTCGATCTCAGAGGAGTTATGTTATCTTTCTATCTCTTATTTATTGTGGTCCATAGTGCAACCCTTAAATAATATAAATCACTAATATCCATATACACCCTACTCATACCTCATATCCCAGTCAACCGAAACATACACACATATACTATCTATATAACTATAATATACTAATATACTAATATATATTATACGTAATACTACAATGCACGTACATAAGCCGATCGTCATCATCACACGCTCCAATAGACGTATTATACATACTAAGTAAATATATGCTGTAAGATAACTAGGCTAATCTTATATATTACTCCCTCACCATCACAGCCCACTACTTTCGTATATATAGGCTACCTAACTTGACCCTAACACTTACCCTACCCCTCTACCCTGATAGCTATATATTACATAACGAGCCACTTCACATATACAGCTTATATATCAGCATATATATATATATATACCTATAGCCTTCGTATATATATTACTTATATATATTAATATAATATATATATATATTAATATAATATATATATATATTATATATCATACTAGTATAAGTTTGTGATAAGACTTCAAAACAATCTTCATTTCATACCCATTCATCAATAAAACCATAATTATACAGAATTATAGAACCTGAGGCATGACTATTATCCTCAGATGACTTCCCTCCTTATTTTAAGAGCCTTTTGTGACAGGCGCTCAACTTTCCTTCTGTCACCGTTATTTGCAGCGGGCTCGGAGGAGAGCGTATACAACAAACGACCACCTCTCCCTCTCCCTCTCTCTCTCATGTGGAATCGTTTTAGAGGCCTCTTCTCAACTTTTCTCCTGCATAATTAAATACATCTCCCTGTAATTTCAAATACTTGGAATTACTCTTGTTCACATTGTTGAATCTTATGGAATTCTTTTACACATTGCTGAAACTTAATGCAATATCTAATAATTGAATATTCTAAATTAAAATCTACATAGCATAATATATAATATAATATATTAGGATTATATTTTAATTTAGTTTATTCTTTATATAACATTTTTAATTTACTTTTTACTCTTTGTTAAAATGAAATTTATAGCTATATATATACATACTTATATATAGTATTATATATATAGCTTATATATACATATAATATATATATATGATATGATATCGATATAATATATACTTATATATATTATTATAATATACTACTATATATATAACTACAATTTCTATGATTATTTATTTATACGGCACTACGCGTTACATTAGTCGTAACATTCTTAAAGTAAACGTCGCTAGGCTATATATCCAAACGACAAGTTTAAATACAAATCATAAACATGCTATCAGGCGCCCCTAAGGGAACAACCGAAGAATCTATCACAAGCCAAATTGCAAACTGCTTTACTTTGCGCGCTTGTTCTTTAACGCCACCATGTACTTCATGCGCGGCCTATTGAAATCATAGGAATCGAAACATTGCAAATAATGCAATTCGCCGTTGAAGCAGCTCTCAAGCGCATTCACACCGAGATCGTGGGCCTTCAATTTGTTCAGCCATTTTGGCGACAGCATTTTTATTACAGTTGCCTCCTGCTAAACAAGAAAAGAAAACTTTTTCTTTAGCCATTTTCTAGGTTTCTGGGCTAATTGTTAGGTTTAATTTAATACAAAAAATCATTTCAAATTTGTTAACCCATTTGTACACAATAACCTTTTTGAATTACACAATAGAAAACTAACTCCTAATCCATATCCCTATCCCTAACCTAACACTTAACCTCTCACCTAAACCTCATTTTCGCCCCCACTTAGAACATCGTCGCTCAAATTATGTATTCATTAGAGGGGCTACCTTCTTAACATTCTTTTTTTTAGCAGATAACATCCAGTTCGCTGTGACCACAGCCACCGTTAAGTACATCTTTGATCCATTATTATATAGCTATACTACGCCTAACTCAATCTACTCAATAAACTCATACTGTATATACAGACATTAATCACTAACGATCATTAAGCCCTACTACTCCTATAGCTCAATTGCGATGTACACACGTATATCTATATAACTAATTATAAATATATATTATATACTAATAACTACAATCATAACTAATTCAATATAATGTAATAGATACTCACAATCATTCAGAATCTTCACTATATTATTTAGGCCAGCACATTCCGGAAGAGGGCCAGGCATGTAACTAGAACAACCCCATGACATAATCATCTACTAGCGGAAATAGAATCAACATTCTTATGACCTTTCTAGGCAAGTAATTGCTCATCGATGACAAACCTTAACAAAAAACCATAAATTATTTGTACTGCGTCTACTATTTATTATTAACACCTTTAAAATTAATAAAATCTCACGACCCGAAATATTGTACGTTGACTTGTATGAGATGAAAGCCCAACAAATGAGAATTTCCATAACCTCCAATTCTTTTCTTTACACAATAAACCCTTTTCTTAGGGTTAATATTATTTTCTTTTATCATATCCTTTCTTAGGGGGTTCGAGCCGACGGAGGGACAGAGGAGGGACGAAGTCCCCCCCGTTTCGTTTCCCCGATAGCCGAGAAAACCCCGACTCTATCCTCGTTCTTCGTTTCACCGGGAGGCGTTATTTCGTTAGTGTTAAAAACAAAAAAGCTCAACATTTGGCACCTTTGCTTTGGCGCTCGGAGTAAGCAAGCATTTCGGGTTTAACTTCAATTTTTTCAACAATTTAACAACATTTAATTTTTTAAAAAAGCGTTATTTTTTTTATTTTTTTTTTAATTTCAGGGGTAAAAAAATGTCTCTATTAATAACAATTATATTTTTTTCGTCGTTAGCTGTTATAGTTTTTTAGTTTAGTTACATGCCTGGCTTTCGGGATTGCGACCATATATATATAACATATATATAACTATATATATATATATATATATCTATATTAACATAATAATAAAGTGACTATATATATATATATCTACTATAATATATATATATACTATATATATATACTATAATACTATAATGCTATAACTTATTACTATAATATATATATTATAATATACTAATATATATTAATATATACTAAAATGTGTGCCGTGCTGTGCAGGCCGCTCGCACGAAGATTGCTTATTTCTAGACTGTTTGCTTACGAGGTTACAGGGAAACAGATTGAAAAATTATATCTGCTATATTGATAAATAAGTCTACTATAATAATAATAATAATAATAAATAATTAATAATATAATAATCAATAAATAATAATGATAATATAATGGATAGATTTAAAAATGATAATGATAATAGCATAATAACTCAATCAATAATAATAATAATAAACTAACATAATAATAATAATAATAATAATAATAATATATTGGAAAGGAAAAACTTTGAAGCTAATAAGTTTTAATAAGGTTATCCATTAATGATTTGAGTTTGTGTGTAAAGAGAACATTTTTCATTGGCTTTCATGTGAGAGCATAAATATCGTATTAAGCTTTGTGCGAGCTTTGACATGGAGGGCAAAAAAAGTTTCATTGATGCGCTCCTATTCTTCACTATACGCAAAGGGAAGCAGTTTCTGTTGATAATTATTCGTTATATACGGAAAACAAGCAATTTCTGATGCGATTTTTATTACAAGAAAACAAGTGGTTTCAAATGCGATTTTTTTTACGACATTAACAACACAAAGGCATCTGTTGCTATTTTAATGCTCGGAGAAGAAGTAGTTTATGTTGTCTGCTGCGGTATTTACTACACTGAAAGCAATAGTTTTCTACTGCGATTTTTACTACACGGAGAGAAACCCGATTTCTACGGCGGTATAATTTACTACAAAGAAATAAGTTTTTCTGCTGTGATTTTCATTACACCGAAATCAAGCGGTTAATATTGAAATTTTTACTACACGGAGAACAAGTAGTTTCTGTAACAATTTCAAATACACGAAAAACAATATATTTCAACTTCGATTTTCTCCACACAGAAAGTGTTTGTTTGTTGATACATATTTATTACACGGATAACAGGATTGCAACTTCCGTGGTAAGTGTTTTTTAAAGAAGTTGCGAGAAAACTAATCTAGAAAAATAAACAAGAATCTGCTATTTCCTTATTTACTAAGACATCCTATAGGATGGAAAAGGTCGTAAACTTCTTGTCACAGTATTTCTTTCCAAACTATACTGAAGTGTATATCCTTTAATATATATATATATATATATATAGGTATATATTTATAGGAGTTATAATACTATATATAATATATATATATTATATCATATATATTTATATATATATATATAATATACTATATATTATATATATATATCATATAATATTATTATATTATCCATATATATATTATATACTATATGATATATATATATGTAGTATATTTGTATGATTTAATTATATATATATATATATATATAATATATATATATATATATATATATATATATTATTATATATATATATATATATAAATAGTATATAGTGGGAGGAAGTGTTGGGGTTCCTTCTCTGTTCCCTTCAACTGCACGTGATTTAGGTTGACCGGTTCTTTTGAAGTTTCTATGCAATGACATCCCGTTTTACGTTAAGAAACTTAATTAGAGAACACCTGCGCTATGTTACTCAGCTTTTTGAAGTCGCCTCTTCACCACAGGAGGCTTTATTTCGGTTTGTAGCCGTCCGAGGACTAGGTGACACCAGCACAAACGTTGTCTATTCACCCTTTTATAGTTATCTCTTTATAGTAAGGTGTTAAATAATATGATATGTTTTGGTTAATTTTTATTAACATCATCTTTAATAATATTGAAGTCGATGACCTAAAGTTAAATACGTTACTTTTAATATTATATAAGTTCTAAATTCCTTAGTGGAAGTCAAGTTTCAAAACTGTTCTGTGTGCCGTAGGTGTGTGTGATGTGTGTGTGTGTGTCGGTGTGGTGTGGTGTGTGTGTGTGGTGTGTGTCCCGATGTGTGTGAGAGAGTAGAGAGAGAGAGAAGAGAGAAGAGGGAGAGGAGGAGAGAGAGAGAGAGAGAGACCCCAAGATCAGAATATTGTGTTTTACAACTGCACCCAACAATACGTCTAATAAGATATAAAATCTGATTATAAAATATTATTATCTTACAATAGAAATTACATTAGTTAGTTACAAATTACAATGAGAAATATATCTAATAAAAATGTAAAAAATAATGCTATTTTTTTCCCGAATAAAACATGCTACCTTCAAATTCTGAAATTTATCTTTCTTTTAAATTCTCTTATTAGAACTCAAAAAGGCCCTAACTTTTTACCATTTTCATAATTGATTTTATCTGTTGGAACAATATTAAAAATATTATATAAGAAAATTAATTAAATATATATAGTATATATACTATTATATATATCATATATATATATAATTAATATATATATATATATATATTATATATATATTATATATATATAGTATAATATAATGATATATAATAGTTATATATATATATCACGGGCGCGAATCCTGAGGAAAATATTGGGTTAGGGGAAAGTGTCATTTGTATATCCCCTATCCCTAAGCACAAAAGTCACTTTATATACGTCGACTATATAATATAGTATATAGTATATAGGCTATATAGTATATATAACTATAATATATCATATATTATAATATATATACCTATATAATATATTATATATAATATATATATATATATATATATATATTATATATATTTACTATATACTATGATATATATTATATATATATATATACTAGTATATATACTATATATATATATATTTATATATTATATATATATATAATACTTATATATATATATATATATATTATTATATATATTCACTATATACTAATATATATATATATATATATAGATATATATATATATATACTTTAAAGATATAAGATTGGAATAACAAAATTTCTATGAAGAGCGTGTTACTAAACTTCATCATAAAGGTGTCAAACGAATTTTTTAAGTCATCAAGCGGAAGCTTTTTTTTAATTTCACAACAGGCTAGTGAGATAGACATGATCGATATACGTTCTTTTTTATCATACGGCAATCGTGTATATGCACTATTTTGATATTTTTAATTATATTTATACGGTTACATCTTAAAGAATTTTAGTTAATAATTGAAAAATAAATAAAATTACCACATTTTCAAAATTTGGGGGCAATGGTTATCAACATGATTACTCTAAGGCAAAAAAAAAAAAAAAAACAAAAAAAAATCAATAATTCTTCGTAGTTTTTTTTTTTTTTTTTTTTATTAAAAATTTAATTAGAAAACGAGAATATGAACCAATAATAAAAAAAGACTCCGAAAACGCCTTTCTCTCCCTCGCTTCATTGAATTTTGCTTGCTATGTAATTTTCACAAAGCTTCGCAGTGTTCTTCGCCGATAGATGGATTTCATATGCGCGCGCCGCATATTTACCAGGGTTAGACTTATCGTAAAGCAGGCGATCGAGCTACCGCAAGCATCCGTATTGACTAGCGGAATTTTTATTCACGTTAGCTGCTCGAGAATGCAAATTAAATATCACTTTGAATCGACTTACTTAATAGACGGCAATTAAAAGGAGATATAATTCGTCGACATCTTTATTCTCAAATCACAATAAACTGACATCAAAATTTTATTTTATTATTTATTCCTCTCTTAAACATTGCGCCGCCGCACGCTAAGCAAACAATATTCTCCACTGATATCATATAGTATATATAATATATATATATACTATATATATATATATATATCCATATATGATATATATATATATATTATATATTATTATATCTATATAATATAACATATATATATATATATAGATATATAATAGTATATATATAATATAACAGCTATGATATATATATAATTACCTATATATATATTATATGATTATATACTATATAGTATATATTCATATATATATATATATACTCCTACATATTATATACCTATTATATATTATATACTATATATAATACATACTATATATATACTATATATATATAAATAATACATATATATTATACTATATATATATATATACTATATATATATAAATATATACTAATTATTATTATATATATATCTCAGGTTTGGCTCAGTGGGTTAAGACGAGCTTTTTGGCTTCGCCTTATAGAACGCGGGTTTCCTCTCAGTTATGGGTTGGCATCCGCGTTCGGCTACGGTGAACGGATCACAAAAAAATGTCGTCATGAAGATTTTCCTGTAATGATTTACATTATTGCGTTTACGGGCCATAGATGTATTTCCCTAAATCTCAATACACTACACATCACTACCAACATAGCCACACATACAACAAAAACACCCTATTTGACATAACAAATCACTTTTCTTCTCATCGCTTCTCGCATTAGGAAAAAACCCGCGTGATTAGGATGGCGAACCCACGCTCGCTACCATTCGCCGGTAGCAAAAGCACTCCAACTACATTGCGCTGAATCAGGGCATGCTATCGGGCCTCAATATCCTTTGCACTTTACCACTTGGTCCGAAACCATACAAATCTCGGGATTGATATAACTTTCCAATCTCGGGATTGAGATTATGTGGTGAGAATAAAGATGACAGATGGTATATATATATACGTATATATAGATATATATATATATAATATATAATTATTATATATTATATAATATAAATATATATATACAGCGGTAATCAACTATATATACTACATATATATAATATATAATATATATATACATATATAATATACTATTATATATATACGCGCATATATCTCATATATATAATATATATATTATTTATTATATTCAGAGTTTGGTGATACTATAACAGCAAAAGGAAACCAGGTACTCAATAAAAAAGTAATAAACAGGTATCGTCATCATTCCATAAAAAATCACAATAATAAAAAGCCGCAATGTCGTATCTTTTATCGGTGTGTATTTCTTCCGATAGATGTAATGTTTTCTATTTTTTTTTTTTTTTTCACAATTCATAGAAAACTGAATTATATTTACCGTCAGTCCATTGACTTGTTATTTAACTATCTAAGGGAATATGATATATATTATAGATATAATTATATATATATATTATATAGCTAATATAATATTATATATTATAATATATATATAAATATTGATATACCTATATATATATATAATATAGTATATATATTAATATATATATACTAATATATATTCTTTTACTAGATCGTTAGGAAACATTGTACTTTATTAATTCTTAGATGCGGAAATTATTGTTCCTTACAAGGCCCAAAGGTCAGCCCTTATCTAGATTAGGTGTACACGCTGTAACTTAAACTACAATAGCTGCATTGAAGACTGAATTACATTTTTGAACATCAGCGCACATTTTAATCGGAAAGTAAATAAGAAATACAATGAATAAAGTGCGATTAAAAAAAAAATAATAATAATAAATTACGGTTTTGGTGGTAGCGACAATTTCGCCTTCCCCAAAAATTTCTGAGACATGACACGCCGTCTACGAAAATCGCTGTAATGAAGAACTTTATTTTCTTTTTGAAATTTAACTTAACAGTAAATGGCATGGCACGCAGATCGGTAATTCTACAGGCGGGTCTCCCGTACCAGATGCAGTCGCCTGCGGTGAATACATGTTTAAATATACTCAATCCTAAACTGTCTTTTAAGCTTTAGATTATTATGTTACAAAAACAAAATAAAAATCATCATTGATTTTTTAAAGTCTAACCTTAAATATAGAAATGAATATAAGGAAAAACGTTATCTATGAATTTGGTAACAAGTAAATCCATTATTTGGTTATTAAATCTATTCATTTGATTCTACAGTGAATTTGTAAATTGAATTTGGTTCTGATTGAAGAATTACTCCTTTATTAATTAGAAATTATTGCTTTGATGGTTCCTGCATTGACGATGTTTCAAGGATATCAAAAATCAATTCGGCTGTAATGTAGCTATCGATGTTTTCTGAAGAATAACAGGTGTCCACCCTAATCTGCTCGACGACTGGCAGGTCACATAGAAATAAGATAACTAGATAGGCCTTCAAATTATTTCATATTTGTAAATTGTGGTGGAATAGCAAAATAGGTAGCCGTGTGAAAGTAGAGTGTAGAGTAAAAATGGTTAGACATTATTCAGAAATAGTCTTTAAAAAATCACGAAAGCTAACTACATAGATTAGTAGAATACCATTTACCAAAGAAAAATAAATTTCAAGATGGCGAAAAGTTTTTTGTTTGCTTTTTTTTTTGGTCCTATTGGATGGGAAAAACCAGAGCATAAATGTTTAGATGAAGTAATCATGGAATTGGAAACTAAGCTATTTAGCTTTGATTAAGAAATGATTACGAAAATTTCTTTAGAAGAGAGAAATTCGCGGATTCCATAACTAAGTTATTTTTAAGATTCTTAATGGAGCATATCCTTAAAAAATGCTACTGAAAATATGAGAAATATAAGAGATGTAAATGTCAGAAAGTAAAAGAACAAAAAAAATGTACATATGAGGTCGAGACGTGTTAAGTTTATTCAAGGTATTAGCGGTATTTGAATAAAAGTTTTTAATATTGGAAGTGAGAATGATAGATCATTAGTTTTTGGAATGGTAAAGTCATTTTCACAAGTTCGTTAGCAAGTAAGAGCATATAGCTTAGTTAAGTACATAACTGTTATATATAAAATGATAAAATTACATTTTGCTTATTAAAATTGTGTACATATGTAGGCAATATATTCTCCCCTGGGAGCGAACTTGGGAACATGACTGTACAATTGAGCAATAAAAGAAGTCTTATAATAAATTATATAAATTATAATAAATTATATAAATTATAATAAATATAATTTGGGTAATAGGATATAATTTGGCGTTCTATTGACTTCATGCAAAAACTGGAGAATGAAACTTAAGAAAATTATAAAATTATATAGGGAGACCGGTTATTAGTTACCATTTATTTAATACTATTAATTATATTTCTGCAATTATAATTAATTTTATTTCTATACTCGTGTAATTAAGTAAATAAAGATTTAATAGCTCTATATTTTTATAAGTTTAAGAGTTTTTAGGAAGTTTAACCTCTTGCAAGAATGGTCTTTTATCTGTGAAATATTTTATCAAAATGAAAATGTTTTTTTTTAAATAAAGTTTTAAATATTAGTTGTATATTATACTTTATCCTGGTTTTTAATTCTTTTGTGATACCAATATGGCTTTCCTTTAAATTTTTTGTTCTTGCAGCTTATTATCGATATTCTGGGCTTGAACCACTTGAACTCGTTGAACTAAACATACTACGAGATTACTTACTCGTGACTCATCTTTAAGGGTTACCGTCCCCCTTTTGAAGTTTTCCCTACCAACGTCTTCGTCTTAGCGACGCAGGGTTAGGGAAACTTGGTAGGTCTATAGGTGATGACGTAACTTCGTCGACGAAATTACGTTTATGTACATTATTTGTAGGGGACTAAAAGGGACTTGCGATCGGCACCCCAAGATTTTGTGGTGACATTTCAAGTCCGTTTTCAGGAGTTTAAGGTGCAGTGCGTATGTTAAGTGGTCTGTAGAAAGAGTTGGAAATTTGACTTGAAGTTACAGGAATGGGCTAACCATATAAGTTTAGTTTCGCGAGAGGAAGGTGACAAGTTCTTAGGTTTCCCTTTTTCCTAAAAAGTAGTATTGAGGTTTTTGTGGGTGAGAAATGAAAGCCATAGGAGTTACCACATTGTGAAATTTTTTTAATAGCTGATTGAAGTTGCCGTTCAAGAAATAGCAGCCTGGCATCGGCAATATATAGAGCAAGGTCATCAACATTGAGAAAAATTGATCGTCGCTCGGATTGAAGTAACTGTCATTGAATCAAAGAGCAAATAGTAATGCACTTAGAACACTGCCCTGCGGAACACCTTCATCCAGGGTAAAGTGGCGTGATAGAACAGAAGAGCACCGAACCTGGATAGATCTATTTGATAGAAGGCATTTAGTAAAAAGAGGGAGTTCTCTGAAACCAATCGAGTGGAGTTCAAGGAGAACCTCGGTTCTCCACGTTATGTCGTAAGCTTTTTCTAGGTCACACCAAGGACTATCCCACCAGTTGAGAAGGCTTTCCGGATGTCATGGTCCAGATTTAACGAGGGATCCGCAGTCGAACGATTTTTGCAAAAATCAAAAGTTTGAAAAAGCCTGGCTACTCTCCAGAACAGGAAGAAGGCGGCCTGAAACCATTTTCTCCATTACTTTAAAAGTATGGCAGGTCAGCGAAATTGGACTTTGGTTGTCCGCCAACTTCGATTCTTTCCCAGGTTTGGGAATAGGGATTACAAAAGCTGTAGCCCAAATGGATGGAAAAGAGGATTAGATCCAGATTCTGTTATACAGATCCATCAAAAACGTTGATGCAGAAGGGTGAATATGACTGAGTATTATGTACGAAATCATGTCTGGGCCAAGGGCACCATCTTTGCTATTCGCCAGTGCAGTTTGATTTTGTACGTGTAAAAGACTGTTATAGGTACGATCATTCTCTTTCGCTGTTGAAAAGTCTAGCTGTGAGGTATTAATTCTCGCTATTAAAAGGCTTCAGGATAGCGAAAAGAGCTCGAGATGCTACCAAAACTATAACCAAATGCATCTGCAACAGCTGCTGGAGCAGAGATTCTGTAGGTTATATCAGGCCCGTAACGGAGGACTGTGGGTGAAGAATTGTTGGAGCTGCAAGATATTTTCTGTGCAACTTTCCACACTGAAGAAAGGGGAGTTGTGGAGTTGACAGTCGAAGTATAAGTTCGAAAGTATTGCTTACTTGTTTGGCGATTAATTCGACGAGATCTCTCCGCAGCTGTTTTAAAAATAAGTGCGGGTCTTTTTGTATTGCCTGTAGAGTTTTTTTCTTCCGGTTAGCTTGTGAACACTCTTGGGACCACCAAGGGGTTGTTGAACGCCTACCTGCGGGAGATCGAGGGATGCAAGCTTCCTCTGCTCTGAAGATGACTTGCTGGAAGAAGTTAAAATCACCATCAACAGTCGGAAACCGCTTATTGAAGGGAGAGAGTGAGAAAGCTGTAGCCTGATGAAAAGTATCACACTCCGCTCGGTTATAATGCCAGCTGGAAATGGGTTTTAAAATTGGGCTCGATGCAGGTTCATTTAAGGCTATTGGGTAATGGTCACTGCCGTATAAGTAATCAAAGCGGAATCAGGTGAAGCGATCCATATGAGAATGGGAGCTAAAGGAAATATCAATACAGGAAGAAGTGTGTGTATCTAAACGTTCATATGTAGGGAGTCCTGTGTTAAGGCATCCCAGAGAAAAGGAGGTTAGGAGATCAAGAAAGATCTTAGTTAGACGAGGTGACAGAGTTGCCTCATAAGGGGTGACGAAGATTGAAGTCTCCCAGTATAACAGCCGGAGTGTGGATCTGCTCAAAATGGTCGGCTTAGTCAGTCTTAGTAAGCTTACTTCTTGGAGCCAAGTAGATCGATGGACAAATGGGTACGTGCTGCCACTGCATGGTCTAATTCGAAGAGGTACTGGGGAATAGGGGATAGACTTTTGAATAAGAATTCCTGCGCCTCCTCTATCATTGTCACCTCTTTCTATAGAAGTTAGAAGCGATTTGTATTCCGACGGTTGGAAGAAGTGGCGATAATATAGTTGAAGTTCCTGCAAACATGCACTTTGGTTTACATATGTTAATTAGTTGAACAAGTTCTTCAAAATTAGAGTAGTAGCCACGACAATTCCATTGAAGGAAGGTGACCATGCTATGTTGTTATGAATATTATGAGGATAGTTTTTTTGAGACAATTGTCTCTATGTGGCTAGGGATAATATTGAAGGAGGATACAGATGAAGAGGAAAGGCCGAGACATGGTCCCGACGAGGAGGAGCAATAAATCCTGGAGGTAAGGAATAGTAGTACCACAGAGATTTTGGTTATACAACCGGTTTTAGGGGGATCGAGTTTTCTGTGGTATTTGGTGGAGGGACTTCGCCATGAATGCGAAGTAAGTTGAGTTCAACCAAGTCTATGTTATTATGTAGTCTTGATTGGTCGTTGGAAGAGCAACCAGGGTGCTTATGTTTGAGAATGGGAGCGATATCAGTATCTGCCAAGCAAGGAGATTCAGAAAAGTGTGGAAACGGGAGAGGAAGGTGTTACCCGAAAAGTGTCATCTTTTCTGAGAGGATGTTGTAGTTGCGATATTGGGATCTGTTGCGTTACGGTCTGATGCTGAAGACTTTGCTGAGTCATCAGGTGGGTTATTTTGGGAGACTACAATTTAAGTTAGGATGTGAGATTTTTAGATCTCTTTTCATGTCGTCAACAGATCCAGAACGCTTGGAGCGTTTGCGGTGTTTTTGTTGAACGGTCTTCCATTTACCTCCCTTGTAAACGCAGAGGGCATTAGAAAGAGAGTGGGTCGTCACATCAAGCTCTATTTGGGAACTATAATCCATTTCATCCGCTAAGGTAAAAAATCCTTTAGGGAGTGCTGTGATAGGAAATTCGGAAGAAAAGTTATAGGAGGATTCAGAAGAGCTGGAATAATCCTGCAAGCTATCAGAGGATTGGTTGGTGCGTTGTTCGACAGCTGTTGTTGCTTGGGTTACAATCTATTGATGTCAAGGCTTTTGTCTCGGAAATAGACTTATGGTGAGGTTACTTTTGAGTTGTATTTTTCTTATCTGGGGTCGATGTGTTCTGCTTTAGAAATTCAGATACTTTATATTTTAGCAAGTAATCTTTGCCTTGGTGTTTAATATTTTGTTTCTGTTTAGGGACATCTTTTTTAGGAGTTGGAGTGATGGTGGAAGACAAATTAGGGGACAATGACGCAGGCCTCTTACGTGAGTTTGGTGAACTCATCGGGAGGGTACGGGGCAGAGTTTCTTGGCAGGAAATGCCCTCCAAGCTATGTGGAGGATGAAGAGACTTTGTTTCATTGCTGGTCAGTTGAAAGTTATAGCACTCGGAGTAGAGCTGTTGAAGCCATTTTGGGTGGGAGATTGTATTGAAGACTGTTTTTTGACTATTTGAATAGTCGGCAATATAGGGGACTAGGTTACAGTAACTGCACGAGTCTCGCTGGAATTTGAGGGAAGAGTTCTATTGGAATGGAGTTGTTTCGGCGGGTTGACACGCGGAGACCAGGGGGGTGGGGGCTGCTGGATTTGTAGCACAGGATTGCCTTGATCTTGTAGGATATTTGTCTTTGAGCTGGTGCATGGCACTTCTAGTCAAAATTTTATATGGTTCATAATTCCAAAACCTCCTGTTCAAACAGGTAAGACGGGCATTTAAGGAAAGAGGCACTGTGGGGTCCTCCACAGTTTTTGCAGAGTGGTGTGTTTTCACAGGGAATGTGAAATTCTTCTCTACAGACTGTGTGTGCATATATGAATGCGGTCCCCTACAGTAGTTTCGAGAGTGACCAAACCGCTGGCATTTAAAGCAACGTCTGGGTCGGGGAATAAACGCACAACCCCTAGCTTGTAAATCCAATTTTCACCTTAGTAGTTGGAAAAGAGGTGTTAAAGGTCAGTAGTAAACGAGGATTTGGGGTGTCAGGCGAGTCCCGACGTGGGAAAATCTGTAAACGTTAGTAACATTAAATCTTATCTGCTGTAGATTTCTTGGAATGGCAACAATATCTTCGTCTTTTTGTTCTAAAGAGTAAATAGTGCCTTTGGCCGTGTTTCTTATTTCATCAGGAGTGTAAATATGAGGGATGTTCCTGAAAAAAGTTAAGGATGACAAGAAAGAACTTTGATTTCGGGTAGTAGCTTCAACAAGAAGGGACCCATTCCTCATTAACGTGACTGGAGGGTTTTTAATTCCTAAAGCTTTTTCAAGTGCATCGCTAAGAATGGTGGTTCCTAACTCAGTAAGAGCTTTGAAAGTGGTGGATCGAAATAAGTAATACATCTGGAATGTTGTGTCAGCTGGCAGTCCCGGAGGGGAAGCAGTATGTAGAGCAAACAATTGAGAACGACTATGACGGGGGGGGAACATTTTCGGGGCTACCCCAACCTTTTGGGAACCCGGAATGTCGAGAGCGTGCCAGGTGACTGATCACTGGGGATTGACAGAAGCCTTCCAGGTGAAGTGGAGGGAATCACGGCATTAATATTCAAAGTGGAAGATAGAAAAGTAAGTCCATTATTCGGTGAGGGTTCGGTAATCGTAATATCCATTAGGCTCCGAGGCAAATTAAGATTTTCCATGGTATATTAAATCAAAAGGGGTCCCCCCTCATGGGTGTCGAACCCTAAGTGGCTAAGCCACGCTAAGCGACGGGGAGTCTCTTATTATAGATATTCCAGAGGGGCAGGGGAAAAAGATCCAATCCTGGTGCTGTGTTGTGTGCATCGAATCACGAACGGGTGACGTTGTTCACACCCCTTCAGCACAGAAGACGCCAGGTGCCCCTCCCATAAGGAAGGGTGTCATCGGAGCTCATCTACATCTCTGGCAAAAATAAATAAATAGAAATTGTGGTGGAGAAAGTGGAATGAAAATAACAGAAAATTATTATGAA
>JABUQX010011530.1:42500-45000 GCA_015478945.1 Trachelipus rathkii | reverse complement strand
GTCTAGGGGAAAAGGTTTTTGAAAGTATATGTAATATCGATATGGGTGATCTAGGAAAGGATGATGCTGTAAAGAAGGTGTTGGAAGAGTTGGATGAAAAGTACGGTAAGGAGAAACAACGTGACAGGTATGATAGAATACTGAAATTTTTTTTTATATTAAAAGAGGAGAAAAAGAAAGCATGAGAGAATATGCAAACAGGTATGAGGTGTTTGAAAGTAAGTGTAAGATATACTGGTAGAGTTGATTTATGGGAGGATAAGTGATGTGTACATTTACTGGAAGGAGAAAATTTTGATACAAATCAGAGACAGATAATGTTAGCACATTGTGGGAAGGATGCTTGGGAGTTTCAAATCTTTAAGAATAATCTAATAAATGTGTGTGAGGGGTTAGGAGTGAAAGCAGTAGAAATAAGTGGATGGTGGACAAAGGAAAGAAGAGAAGATGAAAATCATGAAAGGGAGAAAATAAGTGAGTGAAGAATTAAGAATGAATCGGAAGTTCAAATTTGGTAAGGTGATGGGATTCATTTTGTCGCCCGAGGTATGATTTTGCAGCTCAATGTCCCAAGAGAGGACATTGTAAAATATGACAAGATGTAGGAGGTGCTAGAGGTGATTTCAATGTGGGAGAACAGGCAAGAAGTATGAGAGCGTATGGTAGAGGAAGATAATGGATCAATAGGAATTCTCAAACAGATAACTAGGCTTTCTATAGCGAAAATATAATTGAGAGAGAAAGAACAGATGATGAATATGAAGAGATATGGGCGATTGTGGATACTGGATGTCAGAAAAATGTGATAGGTGAGAAGTAACTAGGCTTAGTGGTAAGTAGTATGAATTAAAGGGATGGAGAGGACGTGAAAAAATCTATGATATGAATAAATGGGAAATATGTGTATGGTGATTTTACTTATCAGGCAGTTAAAAGATTAAAAATACCGTGTTATGTGGGAAATAGAAATTTTTTTTTTGAGAACAGATATGGTAAAAAGAGATATACCTTGTTTGTTAGGAAGGAAATCGTTGAAAAGGATGGATGCTAATATAAAACTGAGAAAAGATAAATTAAATATAGGTGTTTTTAATAATATGAAAGTTTGATATGGAATGGAACATTTGAAGATTGACTTAAAAGGAGGGGTGAGTATGTATCTGGTTAGGTGGTACAAAGGAGTTTTTTTTTGAGTGAGTTTGGACATCCGGAGAAAAAAAGGTTAGGGGAATTGGTTAGGGATGTATATAAGGATAAGATTGATAGTGAGTGTTGGAAGAAAATAAGAAGTTGTGTGGAAAATGTGAGTGAAAAATGTGATACATGCGTAATGTACAGGAAGACTTCAAGTAGACCAGTAGTAGATTTACCTTTAGCAAAAGTTTTCAATGAAACTATAGCAATGGATCTAGGTAAGATAGATTTCTTGTAATGATTGATTTAGGAACTAGGTATTGTCAAGCTTGTTGGGTTAAAAATAAAGAACCTAAAGAAATAGTAGAAAGGTATATTTGGGGCACTTGAAAAAATCTTGAGTGAATGGATTAGAATTTCAGAATGAAGAAATGAAAGGTTTATGTGAAAGGTTTAGCATGATTCAATGGGCAACTGCTGCGGAGAGTCCTTGGAGTAATGGTCAATGTGAAAAAAATGGTGGAATTGTTGAAGGATTCTATGAAATAAATGAAAGATGAGGGTGTAAGTAGGAATGTGAGTTTGATTTGGTATGTAGTCTCAAATAATGGGTTGTTAGATAGGAATGGGTATTCTCTTAATCAATTAGTTTTTGTAAAAAATGTTAGATTACCTAACAACAAACACAACGGAGAAAGATTTCAGTATGGGAGTAATAGGTATAGAGGGTAAAATTTTTTTTTGAAAATTTGTTCCAAGAAAAATTCAAAACTATTGGATATACAAAAAACTGATCTAAATAAAAAATGTGTATCTTCTCCGACTACAAATGTCCTGAAAATTTCATACA
The DNA here is from genome assembly GCA_015478945.1 of Trachelipus rathkii. Classification (NCBI taxonomy): domain Eukaryota; kingdom Metazoa; phylum Arthropoda; class Malacostraca; order Isopoda; family Trachelipodidae; genus Trachelipus; species Trachelipus rathkii. The sequence goes on along the minus strand of JABUQX010011530.1, from coordinate 43,016 downwards.
GATCTGATGAACCAAAAAAGATATCCCGATTTTTCAATTTGAAAACCCAAAAATAGTAGCTTTTGAAAATCGACTATTGCTCAGATATGGGGTCATACTTCAAAATTCTGTTCCTACATAATTAAGATAATAGTCCAATCTTTGTATATTTCAAGTTTGAAGTCATTTCGAAAAAAATTATAGGAGGAGTTTCGACAAATGTCAAAAACATAGGTTTTCAAAAAATGAAAATACCAAAACAATGACTACAGACACAGAAAAACACTCGAAAACGACGTTTTAGACGTCAAGATCAGCTGAAAATTGCGAATTTTATGTCTATTTTTAGGGAGGGTGAAATTGGGCTCAGTCCGGAGAAATAATGCTACCCGGCCCTAAAGAAGCAAAAGAGCAGTGTATTTGGGAATTAAAGAAAACTATTGATGGTTTAAAAGACTCAGCGACAGATTGGTATAACAAGGTAGTTGATGTAATGGAGGAATTAGGAGGTGTAAAAAAGTAAATTAGAACCACTTT
>JABUQX010011530.1:27500-35000 GCA_015478945.1 Trachelipus rathkii | reverse complement strand
AACCGCACCGCACTGCACAAAATTAGCCCACCACTCACCACACCACAACCGCACACCGCACTACACTGCACAAATGAGCCCACTACTCACCATACCACACCAAGCACCACACCGCACCGCACTGCATCACCCGTCATCTTACCGCACCGCACTGCACCAAAATGAGCCACCACTCAACCACACCGCACCGCAACCGCCACTGCACGAAAATGAGACCCACCAACTCAACACACCGAAACGACCACACCGCACTTGGACCAAAATGAGCCCACCACTCACCACACCACACCTCACCGTACCGCACCACCCATCATCTTATCGCACCGTACTGTACCTAAATGAGCCCACCACTCACCACACCACACCGCACAGCACTACACCACCCATCATCTTACCGCACCGCACTGCCCAAAATGAGGCCGCACCAGTCAACACAACCGCAACCGGCACCGCCCGCACGTCACCAAAATGAGCCCACCACATGGTGCGTCGGCTAACCCAATGAACAGCATACGAATTGCAAACAAAATCATCCCACCAAGAAACACACCACACCACACCATCCGACATCTTACCGCACCACAATGTACCAAAATTGGCACCACTTACTCACCACACCACACCGTACCGCACCGCACTTGCACGAAATAGGGGCTCACCAAAAGCGTGGACTGTGGTGACCCGCACCGCACCGCTACTGCAATAACAAAATAAGTCCATCGTACTTGTACATCACACTTCGTGCATCTCCACCGCACCGCACACGCTCATCTCTTACGCGCAACCACATCTGCACCAAAATGAGCACCACCACTCACCACAGCCAACCCGCACCAATCCGTCAGCTTACTGCAACCGCAAACTGTACAAAATGAGCCCACTACTACACACACAACCGCACATCACGCCTGCAACCAAAAAATGAGCCCACCACTTAACACATCACACCGCAACCGCACCAAAATGAGCCAATCACTCGCCACACACACCTTAACCGCACCGACACCACCTGTCATCTTTACAGCACGCACACTGCACTAAAATGAAGCCCACCACTCACCACACCGCACCGCACCGCACCAAATGAGCCCACTACTGCCACCAACAAAAATGAGCGCAAAAACGCACTGCACCAAAATGAGCTCACCACGTACCAAGACCTCACCGCACCGCACCGCACCGCAACGCAAACAGTACGTCGGTCAACCATAACCAACACACCCAACACCGAACGCGCACCACAACACCACACCACACTGTCCATCTTACCGCAACGCACTGCACCAAAAATGAGCGCACCACGCACCACACCCACACGACCGCACCGCACTGCACTCAAAATGAGGCCACCACGGTTCGTCTGTCAAAAGGCATACACAGATGATGGTCTGTGTCTCTAGTTATCCTGGCCATGCACTATGTTCTGCGAACTACTACTGTGGATCATCGACCGGGAAGTTTATTATCACACACACAGCCACATCGATCCATTCTCTAGAGCCACTCGTATGCACGGCGCGACGACTGCGTCTCTTCTATAGCTGTTGGTATTCAGCTCTGCCGAAGGGAGATGCACCACACTCGATGCAGACGCTGCAAAAGCTCTGAGCCACCACCCAGCGCCAGAGCGACCCAACAGCCTTCCAGGACAGTAGGTCTCCATCCGCAGAGGTTACTCAGCGAGCACCCAAATCTCGTTCTCAGACGATGATGCTACTGGATTAGCAATACAGCGTTATAGTTGTATCAGTGGACCAAAATGAGACCTCGTCCTAGACTATATAGCTTGCACCTACGTCAGATACATTCTGCCACTGACACTGATGCTCATTGCCGTATCTAGACTGGAGCGCAGCGTGCCGAAGAGGACGATGCAGCAGTATCAGCGTACGTCACCTGGCGAGACTATGCAGATATCCACGAAGGCTGGAGCGCACGCTCGTTGACTCTTGACACTGGACTCTACGTCGTCATTATATGTATTGAGCCCACCACTCACGCACACCGCAACCGCACCGCAACCGGCAATCCACACTGTAAACAAAAAGCAGCCCACTACTCACCACACCCACAACCGCACCGCACCGCACTGCACCAAAATGAGCTCACCACTCAACACACCTCACCGCACCGCACCGCACCAAAATGATCCCACCACTCACCACACCACACCACACCGAACCGCACCACATCACACCACCACCCGTCATCTTACCGCACCGCACTGCCAGCACAAAATGAGCCCAGCTACTCCACACACACCCCCGCAAGCACCGCAACTGCACCAAAATGAGCCCACCCCTCATCACACCACAACACAGACCAACCGCACCAACATCACACCACACCACCCGTCAATCTTACCGCACCACACCTGCACCAAAATGAGCCACCCACTCCCACACCACACCACACCGCACCGCACCACACCACACAGCACTGCACCAAAATAAGCCCACCACTCAACACATCGCACCGCACCGCACCGCACTGCACCAAAATAAGCCCACCACTCACCACACCACACCGCACCGCACCACCCGTCATCTTACCGCACCGCAACTGTACATAAAATGAGCCCCCGCACTCCACCACACCAGCATGCAACGCACCGCAATGCACCGCATCACCCATTACATCTTAACCGCACCGCAACTGCACACCAAATATGCCCACTACTACCACAACCACATCCGCACGCTACGCACCAATCCGTATCTTTACCGCACCGCACTGTCCAAAGATGAGCTCACCACTCACCACATCGCACCGCACCGAACCGCACCACATCACACCACACCACCCGTCATCTACCGCACCACAACTGCCAAATGAGCCACCCACTCCACCGCAACACAACACACCACCGCACCCGACCAACACCACACAGCACTGCACCAAAATAAGCCCACCACTCACAAATACTATTTCGGCACCGCACCGACACTGCACCAAATAACCACACTCACCACAACCACACCGCACGCACATCCGTCATCTTACGCCACCGCACTGTACAAAATGGAGCCACCACATCACCACAATCCAATTGCACCGCACCGCAACGCACCGCACCGCCCATCATCTTACCGCACCGCACTGCACCAAAATATGCCCACTACTCACCACACCACACCGCACCGCTACGCACCATCCGTCATCTTACCGCACCGCACTGTACCAAAATGAGCTCACCACTCACCACATCGCACCGCACCGCACCGCACCGCACCACCCCTATCATCTTGCCGCACCGTACTGCACCAAAATGAGCCCATCACTCACCGCACCGCACCGCACCGCACCGCACCACACCACCGGTCACCTTAGCCACCGCACTGCACCAAAATGAGCCCACCACTTACCACACCACACCACACCGCACCGCACCGCACCACACCACCCGTCATCTTACCACACCGCACTGCACCAAAATGAGCTCACCACTCACCACACCACACTGCACTGCACCGCACTGTACCAAAATAAGCCCACCATTCACCACACCACACCACACCGCACCGCACTGCACCAAAATGAGCGTATCCCGCACCTCACCGCATCCGGTGCGTCGGCCAATCCTAACTTCTCTCATAATATAAATTCCCCTTAATACCTATTAATTAAATTATGTAATTAAATTTTAATACTATTCTGTATTCATTTTAAAAATAATAAATTTAAATTAAAATTATAAATTAAATTAAATAAAAAGTTAAAATTTAGTTGAAAAATTAATAGTAATTAAAATTTATTTAAATAATTAAATAATTAAAATTTTATTTAAATAAATTAAAATAAATGAAATCAAAATTAATTAAATAGTTTATAAATAATATTTTTAATATTACTTATTATTTTTTTTAATAAATTTAATTGTAATTAAATAAAAATTAATAAAATTTAAATTGAACTTAAATTTAATTTAATTAAATTTGAATTAAATTTTGCGCATATTTAGTTAAATTAATTTTAATTAAAAAGAAATAAGAAATTTAGTTAAAAATTTAAATTAATTTAATTAAATAATTTAAATTAAAATTTAAATTAAATTTAAATGAAATTAAGTTAATTAAATAATTTAAATTAAATTTAATTTAAATTGTTAATTAATTAATTTAAATTAAAATTTAAAATAAATTTAAATTAAATTAATGTAATTAAATAATTTAAATTAAAATTTAAGTTAAATTTAAATTAAATTAATTTAATTAAATAATTTAAATTAAAATTTAAGTTAAATTTAAATTAAATTAATTTAATTAAATAATTTAAATTAAAATTTAAATTAAATATAAATTAAATTATGTTATTTAAATGTAAATAAAATAAAATAAAATTTAAATTAAACAAATAAAAAAATAAAATAGAAAATAAACTAAAATAATATAAAAGTAAATTAAATATTAATAAAAAAAATAAAATTATATATCAAAATTAAATAAAGTAAAAGTAAATTAAATTTGTATAAATTGAAATAAAGCAAAATCCAAATTAATTTAATTTAAATTAACCAAAATTAAATTAAATAAAATTTAATGTAAAAAAAGCAAATGCAATTAAATTTAATTAAATAAAATAAAATTAATCAAAATTAATCAAAATTAAATTAAATAAAATAATTAAAATTAATGTAAATAAAATTAGTCAAAATCGAAGTAAACGAAATTAAATCGAAATTAAATTAAATAAAATTAATCAAAATTAATTTAAATAAAATAAATCAAAATTAAATGAAATCAAAATAATTAAAATTTATTTAAATTAAATGAATGAAAATCAAAGTTAATAAAATTAAATCAAAATTAAATTGAATAAAATTAATCAAAATTAATTTATATAAAATTAAATTAAATAAAAATAATTAAAATTAATTTAAATAAAATGAATCAAAATCAAAGTAAATTAAATTAATTAAAATAAAATTAAGTAAAATTAATCAAATTAATTTAAATAAAATTAATCAAAACTAAATTAAATTAAAATAATTAAAATTAATTTAAATGAAATGAATTAAAATCAAAGTTAATGAAATTAAGTCAAAATTAAATTAAATAAAATTAATCAAAATTAATTTAAATAAAATTAATCAAAATTAAATTAAATAAAATTAGTCAAAATTAATTTAAATAAATTTAATCAAAATCAAATTAAATAAATTTAATCAATATTAAATTAAATACAATTAATCAAAAATTAAATTAAATTAAATAAATTTTTTCAATATGAAATTAAATAAAATTAATCAAAAATTAAATTAAATTAAATTAAATAAATTTTTTCAATATTAAATTAAACACAATATTAATCAAAAATTAAATTAAATTAAATTAAATAAATTTTTTCAATATGAAATTAAATAAAATTAATCAAAAATTAAATTAAATTAAATTAAATTAACCCTTACCCATAATGCCTTCGCCTCATTTGATGTGACACGAGTTGTTGTATATTTGAATATGACCTGTCACACACGTTGCACGTCAGGTCTTCATCTGAAGAAGAACATACACAAATAAACACCATGACTTGTATGTATGTATGTATGTATGTTTGTATGTATGTATGTATGTATGTATGTATGTATGTATGTATGTATGTATGTATGAATGTATGGCAGAATGTAAAATAAAACAGCAATAAAAATTCTGAATAAATAATAATAACAATCGGAAACGCATGTATTGCTTCATCCTGATAGTTTAAATATGTTTTTAGTGATATGAAAGAGTAATAGAGAATAGGAGAATTAATAATGCGAAAAGATCTAAACTTTCCCTTTTGAAGTAGGGTTGTGAGGGTTTGAACAACCCCATGTATTTGATGCTTCAAAAGGATGAACGAAGCCTTAGACTCTCCCTTTTGAAGAAGGGTTGTGAGGGTTTGAACAACCCCATATATGTGATGCTTCAAAAGGACGAACGAAGCCTTAGACTCTCCCTTTTGAAGAAGGGTTGTGAGGGTTTGAACAACCCCATATATGTGATGCTTCAAAAGGACGAACGAAGCCTTAGACTCTCCCTTTTGAAGAAGGGTTGTGAGGGTTTGAACAACCCCATATATGTGATGCTTCAAAAGGACGAACGAAGCCTTAGACTCTCCCTTTTAAAGAAGGGTTGTGAGGGTTTGAACAACCCCATATATGTGATGCTTCAAAAGGACGAACGAAGCCTTAGACTCTCCCTTTTGAAGAAGGGTTGTGAGGGTTTGAACAACCCCATATATGTGATGCTTCAAAAGGACGAACGAAGCCTTAGACTCTCCCTTTTGAAGAAGGGTTGTGAGGGTTTGAACAACCCCATATATGTGATGCTTCAAAAGGACGAACGAAGCCTTAGACTCTCCCTTTTAAAGAAGGGTTGTGAGGGTTTGAACAACCCCATATATGTGATGCTTCAAAAGGACGAACGAAGCCTTAGACTCTCCCTTTTGAAGAAGGGTTGTGAGGGTTTGAACAACCCCATATATGTGATGCTTCAAAAGGACGAACGAAGCCTTAGACTCTCCCTTTTGAAGAAGGGTTGTGAGGGTTTGAACAACCCCATATATGTGATGCTTCAAAAGGACGAACGAAGCCTTAGACTCTCCCTTTTGAAGAAGGGTTGTGAGGGTTTGAACAACCCCATATATGTGATGCTTCAAAAGGACGAACGAAGCCTTAGACTCTCCCTTTTAAAGAAGGGTTGTGAGGGTTTGAACAACCCCATATATGTGATGCTTCAAAAGGACGAACGAAGCCTTAGACTCTCCCTTTTGAAGAAGGGTTGTGAGGGTTTGAACAGCCCCTTATATGTGAAGCTTCAAAAGGACGAACGAAGCCTTAGACTCTCCCTTTTGAAGAAGGGTTGTGAGGGTTTGAACAACCCCATGTATTTGATGCTTCAAAAGGATGAACGAAGCCTTAGACTCTCCCTTTTGAAGAAGGGTTGTGAGGGTTTGAACAACCCCATCTACTTGATGGTTCAAAAGGACGAACGAAGCTCTTGACTCTCCCTTTTGAAGAAGAGTTGTGAGGGTTTAAAGAACCCCATGTATTTGATGCTTCAAATGGACGAACGATGCCACAGTACAAAGCAGAAAGCCGCTACCGTGGCTCTACCGGGTAGAGCGGTAGTGTCACAAAGCAAGTGACCCGGATTCGATAACTCGTTGGGATCCTAGGTAGCAATTGCCTATATTAGTTTCTCTCCTTGAATAGGTTTCTTAGGTGAATAAACTAATAATAATAATAATAATAATAATAATAATAATAATAATAATAATAATAATAATAATAATAATAATAATAATAATAATAATAATAATAATAATAATAATAATAATAATAATAATAATAATAATAATAATAGATCAACGGTAGAGAGACAGTCGCAAGGTATAGGGCCTGGGTTCGATCCCTCTTCTGGATCCTAGGTAATAACTACCTAGAGAAGTTTCCTTCTTGAATAAGGATTTCCCCACGAGGAGTGAATAAAAAAAAACAATAAAAAATATTGACAA
>JABUQX010011530.1:0-10000 GCA_015478945.1 Trachelipus rathkii | reverse complement strand
ACAAAACCACGTATGCATTCTTAATGTTATTGACAACACAGTTTCATCATGAGGGAGGATGGCTATCTACCTTGCAGTTTAGAGTTAAACCTAGACTGATTGACAGGGTGATCCAAAATACAGCTTCTAATCACACTTAAAATCTTTACGTGCGTGAACTTAGCGCTGCCCCCGCATGAGTCCCCAATCTGGGACTTTTTCCTTCGCTTCTTACACCTTGGCACTCCGGTCTCAATATAGTAAATTTTAGTATATCTCTCTCTCTCTCTCTCTCTCTCTCTCTCTCTCTCTCTCTCTCTCTCTCTCTATATATATGTTGGCTTAAACTGTTTAAAAGTTGCATGTAATATATTATAATTATATATAATAATATATTATAATATATATATATATATATATATATAATATATATATATATATATATATATATATATATTTTTTTTTTTATTTTATTTTAAAAAAAAATAATTTTCTTTATTTTGTTATACGTATTTAGTATAAACATTTCCTTTTGGTTGCCAATTTTGGGAGGATTTATTTTAAGACGCTCGAGAGGAGGCTTTGTGGAAAACTCCTCAAAATAGACAAAACAAGAATAAGGTTTCTCTTACGTTGCCATGACAACCAGTGTTTTTAAAGCATTATAATTAAGCTCTCTAGTAGGCACAAATCGAAATTCCTCCAGTCAATGATTCATATGAAAAATAATGTTTCGGAAGAAAATAAATGATTTTAATGTAAAATTAGCGTCCTTGTATAACATTTTAAACATTATTTTAATAGTAATAAATAGTAATTTGAAGTATTTTCTTACATTAGTTGCTTTATTTTTTTTAGAGGAGGCACGCTCTTCTGTGCTTCCCCCATAAAGCCGCGCCTGAATATATATATATATATATATATATATATATATATATATATATATATATATATATATATATATATATTATATATATATATCCTGGGGGGTGTTAACAATTATATATATTATATATATATATATATATATATATAATATATATATAACAGTCATTCCTGTGATTACTTTTCAGTTTCGCGAGACAATTTTGAAAGTATGCAGTACTAGAAGTGATTTATGGGCAGCAAATGTACACTCGAGGATGCTTTCAGTCATAGATTTGCCTGCTTCAGAAACTCGATATCACCAAGTGTGCAGTGTCAATTTTAGGAGTGGCAAACCCATTCCTGTGAAGTATACTCCTGAAGGCAGTTTAGAATTGCCCACATCAGTAGGCCGTCCGGTTGATGCTTTCTGATGCTTTGATAAAGACGTGGGTGGTTACAAGAAAACTGTCAAGAGCCAATATCTGTCAGTGACTTAGCGGAAAAAATGGGCAGTTTTATACCAGAGGGAAGTGAGGCTTACTTCTTACTTACTTAGTTATTTAAAACACCTCAACCAGGATGGGTAGGATACATGCAAGCTGCTGTAGAAGGTGAACACAATTGTTGTGACAGTAACCTCGTTTCTACCAATGATTGATTTGAATCCAAGTTCTTACAGCTGTGTATACACCACAATTATGTTCATAAGTAATGAAACAAAAAGACTGAATGTGAAAACTCCAATTGTAACCTTTGATCAGTGCTTGTGGATAAAAGCAATGGAAGTTATATGCGCTGATCACAAAGGAGAATTCGATAATGTGGTAATCCGGCCTGGTGGGTTTCATACACAAATGTCCTTTCTTGGAGCTATTGGAGGACTGATGGCTGGATCGGGCATAGAAGAAACTTTGCAGACAGTGTATGCTGAAAATTCAGTATCCCACATGTTAAAAGGTAAAGCATATTCACGTGCTCTTCGAGGGCATTTTCTAATTTCTTCAGCTCTCACTGAAGAACTCAAAAAGTCCGAAAGGTGTAGTCTTGTGAACATCCTCGGGTGCTACAGTGATCTTTTGACAGGCGCGGATCAGATCGCTTTTGGAAAATATTGTAGCACCACTGAGATGGGAAATGAAAGACTGGATGTGAGGGACGTGATATCGTTCTGGGACAGTGATCGCGTTGAGAGCCCTAAAATCTCCACATGGGTGCAAGTCCCCAGGGGTAGCTTTAAGGACAAAGGGTAAGGGTTCAAACCAACTGCTCTTGGAAGTTCGAACGATTTCCAGCTCAAGCAAGTGATCAAACTCAGCACGAACGATCTTCAGCTTCTCCGGGGCGAGGCGCAAGCGCGTGCAAAGGTCGGAGGACCTGTGGTTTCGATGTGGTGGAGGTATGAATGCTGAACTGGGGCAATTGAAGAGCAGGGGTGCAGAAGAGATGGAAAGTCTTTCTGCAGAAGAGAAAGAAAAGGGGAAGAAGAAATGGGAGGATGAAAGTCGGAAATGTTCCCTACTGCAGAAGGAGAGATGTTGCCCTTGGAAAAAAGGGTGGTGTTGACATCCACTAAGCGTTGGGTCTGAAGATCCACCAGTAGGTGAAAATGGTTCAAAATATCTGCGTCGATATAATCGGTTGAGTGACTGCAGCAACTGTGAAAACCCATCGGAAAAACTCCTGAGAGAGAGGTCGAGGGTGCATGAACATTCACCGTAAGTAGCAATGGCAGTACCGTTCGTGACGCACATGAAACGGGTAGGTTGAGTACCGGGAGGAGCCAGACTATTTGAAGAGAGACAAGAGATCTCAGCTCCTGTATCGATAAGGTAGTGGCGCTTGGTGGAAGGATTGGCTGCACAGTTTCCCGAGAATGTGCACGGCTGAACACATTTCCTGGCATGCTCCTGGAAGGTGCGGTGATAGTAACACTCTCCAGCGGTTTTTCTGGCGGAGGGTGACCTTACATGGGGGGTGTTAGTGAGATGTGGGATGGGGAGCGATTGCGGAGGGTAAGGAGGAGTAAATCCACCACTATAGCCTCTTCATTCCTCCCCAGGCGGGACAGCCTGTCCTCTAGAGCTGGAGGAAACTGAGAAGAAGCTTCTGAAGGAGGAGGTAAGGTATAGCAGGATTGTAAGTGAGGGCTGAACCGGTAGAGGTAACAGAATGAGGAGAAATAGAAACAACGTGAGGAGGCTGGTACCGCATGACACGGTCAGCTGCCTCAGCAAAGGCCCTCAAGGACAAAGCGGAATCAGTGGTGGCCACTATGCCCTGAGCTTGTGAAGGCAACTTTTGCACAAAAAGCTGCTAGAGTATGGCCTCCTCCCTGGGAGATGGGGAATCCCCGAGCTGTGAAAGCATCCTAGATAGCAACTCTGTAGGAGTCTTGTCTCCTAAGGATTCTCCATCAGGAGTTGCTCCAACTTATCTTCCATAGAAGATGAGAGGCGTGCAAGGAGCCCTTCTTTTAGAGACGTTTAAGGGTGGAAGAGGTGGAAGCTGTGGCCAGAGCGTCTCTTACCTTCATGAGGGGACCCTCTGGCAGGGCACCCAACAGCAGGTTGTACTTCTGAAGCTCGGTATAGTCTTCAGGGAAAGCGGCTTCTATCTGCAGGAGCCACAGATCAGGTGCTTGGGAAATGAAGGCGGGAAAAGGATGGGTGAAAGCCATTTTGTGGGAACAAAAAGAAAAAAAAACAGAGAAAACGAGTATGAATAAAGGAAGATTCCTAGACAATACCAGTAAAAAGTGGCTGAACTATTTGTGTGTGCTGGGGCCTAGACTAAGCGTAGGTATGTGTGTCTATGTGAGCGGCTGATAAACACGGCTATACCCCTACAAGGCCAGTGTTGGCGAATGCATAAACACAAAGAGCATGCACGTAGATATATATAATAAAATTATGGAAATAATAATAAAATAATAATAGTAATAATAAAAATGTAAATATTTAAAGAAATATTTTATATATATATATATATATATATATATATATATATATATATATATATATATATATATATATATATATATAAATAATATATATATATATATATATATATATATAAATATATATATATAATATATATATATATATATATATATATATATATTTAAAAAAATTTCTTTCTACTCTACTGCGTGAGAGGTTGCAAATACAGGCGCCAAGTTTGACAGCTTTAATAGAACACATCCGACATACAGATCATAGATTATATAACCAAAATACACACCTGAATAAAAAAAAATATATACAATTATTATTAGTAATATTGAAGGAACAGAGCATTTAAAATCCTAAGACACTCAAGTTGTAACTAAATTAGAATTATTACAACAAAATTTTGTAAAAATAGAGGAAACCAAAAAAAATATTTTTAACTATCAATAAAAACCTTTTAACACATTTATAACTCCGAAGAAAAATGAAATTTGTATTTTAAGATAACTCGAGAAATTACCAATTTTAAATAAAAAAGCTTAAATAAAAATATTTGAGGAAGCCAAAAAAAATATTTTTAAATATAAAAATCATTTAAATATTTTTAAAAACTCCAAAAGTAATAAAATTTTAGCTTTAAAATAACTCGAGAAATTACAAATTTTAAATATAAAAGTTTAAATAAAAATATTTGGGGAAGCCAAAAAAAAATATTTTTAAATAAAAATCATTTGAATTTTTTTATAACTGAAATTTTAGTTATAAGATAACTCGAGAAATTACAAATTTTAAATATAAAAGTTTAAAAAAAATATTTGAAGGAAAAACAAAATTGTAAATATAGAGTTTCCTTAGATCTTTTTGATAAAACTCCAAAAGTAATGAATTATTATAAATTTAAACTACCTTAAAACCATAATTTACCAAAGTTTAAATATTAAAAAATTAAATAAAAATATTTGGAAGCCCAAAAAATATTTTTAAATATAAAAATCATTTGAATATTTTTATAAACTCCAAAAGAAATGAAATTTGTGCTTTAAGGTAGCTAAAAAAAAATTACAAAGTTTAAATAAAAATATTTGGGGAAGCCAAAAAAAATATTTTTAAACTATAAAATCATTGAATCTATTTTATAAACCTCCCAAAGGTAATGAACAATTTAACTCTACACAATACACTCGAGAATTACAAATCCTTAAATAAAAATATTCCTTGAAATAAAAAATACAAATATCTTTCAAATATAAAAATCAATATAATATAATAGTATATATACTACTATAATATACTTACTGCTTAATTCATGATACTAGATATATATATATATATCGTATATATTATAGTATTATATATACTTTTCCTACCCATGCTTGATGCTACATGGTACCGTAATCTTCGATCCTATATATATACGATATATAATATAATAAAACATAACCTAGTATACTACCTATATATATATTTCTATCAGCACCCGCCTATATATATATATACATATATATACTTATATATAATACACATGTCCACTACTAATATATATCATACAACTTATAACAACATTATTATATATATATAATATATACGCTATAAAGAATATAATTATTATTATATAACAGCATTGACATTTATTTAATATACTATATAATCAAATAACTATATACTAATAATATATAAATATATATATTTATAGTATATATATATAGTAATAATATAAAAAGTTTCTGCTTGAAGAACATTCAACGTAGCCATGCCTTCTAATTCTAACTTTTAATGGTAAAAAAAAATGCTTCTTCCTGTTTAGGCGCGACTATAACGCGGACGAATTGCTGCTGCACTTCAGGAGGCCAAAAATATCGATATATCGAAATAATCACAATTTTTGTGCGTCGATCATATCGATATCTTTTAGGCGTACTTCTTAGGCATATATCGATATTTCGATATTTTTTCTTAATATCGAAAGCCGATATTCTTGTCAAAAAAAAATTTCCTTTTAAAGCATACCGAGAAAAAAACATAAAAATCCTTAGCCCCCATCTCCCCGACACCCTGAAAGTAATGAAACTCTCTTTTCCCCCCCAGTATTCGTTTTCACAATATTTTCTTCTTCCCGTTCGTCCCCCCAATGTCGGTATCAAAAATAAACCCGAAAATCTGGGATTTAGATTTTCTTCTTTTCGGAACCAAAGAATTAGGATACAATAGAGTAATGTCCAAGAAATGTCCAAGAAATGTCCAAAAAAAAGCAAGAAATACATCATCCTTCACTAATTAAAAATGCAGTCTATTTTTATACAAATTTCCGTATCATCTGTGAACTGAATTTTTATTTAATTACTACCATTAAATAATTGCAAAAGACTGATAATTTCCAATGCTCTAGATATGAAAGAACAGTTTCATTATTTAAAACACGTGAAGCTCACGTTTTACAGGTCTAATCTTTTAAATAAATAAATCATCTTAGTCTTTTTAGGTGCTCATTGTAGATGATAAGTATGCCTTTTAATAATATATATATAATATATATATGTATAATATATTAATATATATAAAAATATATAAATTTATAAATATATATATATATATATATAATATATATATAATATTATAATATATATATATATATATATAATATATATATATATATATATATATATATATAAATATATATTAATTAAAGGGTAAATAACTTGAGTTAAATTTTTAAAGAAAGGAATTAAAAATAGCTATCATAGCTTTATTTTCCTGCTTTCTCATGAAATATTTATAAATTTTTTCTTATTATTTATATCTATTCTGAGACTGTTAAAGACCTTGCAATTCCACTCCGAGCACCAGCCGGATCCTATTTACGTTATAGCTCTGTGGAGTGTGTCTCTCAGTGCTCAGTGGACAAAGATAATCATTCCCAGAAATCTAATACCGAACACGCGACTACTGTGATGGGTTTACCAGTTAACATACCGGTAGTACAGACTGATCCTAATCACAATGCGATTCACTTGTTTCGTAAATATGTAATTAACTAATTAACGATTTTAATAATAGGCATTACTTTCAGCTATTGTTTCAGGTACATCATTATTACTCTTCTTATGATAAAGTCATCTGGCATCCAGTTTGAACTTCTAAAATATAATTTCATTTTATTACTAAATTTAATAATCTTTCTTAAGATCAGCCTGCCCGAGCGTCCAAGTATCAGTTGATCTACCATCAATTTAAATTAATTTCGTTTCTAGAATCAATATTTATTTGTACTTAAATCTTTAAATATAAAATCATTTTGAACGATGAATACATATATTGAATTACTTAAATAATTCAGTTAAATTTTTATGACATAACAAAAACTAATATTTATTTGATTATTGCATAATTTTCTAGTGAAACGCTATTTTTCTTATTTAATTTATTCATCCGTCCACCAAAAAATCACAGAACCAACCCTAGTTCCTCAAGACTATCAAACATCAACGCTTCTTCACACAATTCAGTCTCGTCAACCTCCTTGGAGTTGCGAACATTGAAAGTGGAAGACCTGAAGAGTGAAAGATCCTTTTTCCATTTCTACCACTTTCCTCTGTACATACGTCTGCTTCATATCTATAAATTAAAGCCTCTCTCTTCTCTCTCTTCTCTCTCTCTCTCTCTCTCTCTCGTATATTACTATAATAATATATATATATATATATAGATATATATTATATATATAATATATATATATACTATATATATAATATATAATATAAATTTATATATATACTAATAATATATACTATATGTATAATATATATATATATATAATATAACATTATATATATATATATAATATATATATATATAGTATACTATACCATATATATATATAACTATATAACATACCGTACTCTTATGAGTATATAGATATAATATATATATATTATATATATATGATCATAATATATTTATTATAAATATATTATATATATATAATATATATCATATATAATATTCATATATATATATATAACTACTTATATAAATATAACTCTATAAATATCATATAGGTATACTACACATAATATAATATTAATATATATAATATAAATATATTCTTATATATATATATATATATATATATCAATATACTATATATTTAGAGTATATATATATATATATAGTATATATACTATATATAGGACAAAGCTTACTCTTAAACGGCCACACGGGAACCGGACGCATCTCGATAAATTCTACTATCATATATATATATATATATATTATCTAGTACTATTATATATATATATATAATATATAATATAGTACTATATATATATATATATTATACTATATATTATAATATATATATATATACTATATACTATATAGTAGCGTCTAGTATAAACCGTAAAATACTTTAAAATACCCTTAAACTGATCAGTTCGTTAAGAAGGCCCAAATAAATCTGTTAAAAACATCATTCTGCCGTTGTAAAATAAAAAACATCATAATCAATCAACTTA
Source organism: Trachelipus rathkii (assembly GCA_015478945.1). Lineage (NCBI taxonomy): Eukaryota > Metazoa > Arthropoda > Malacostraca > Isopoda > Trachelipodidae > Trachelipus > Trachelipus rathkii. The sequence continues at coordinate 1,695 of JABUQX010011530.1, read as the reverse complement.
ATTTATTCATTTTTATTTGTTTAGTTTAATTTATTTTGTACTTTTTATAACTGAAATTTCCGTATTCCAAAAATGTCATTTCAAATTTTAGATCTATAGCTAGCGTGTTTTTTTCTAAACTATGGTCGGTCGCCTAATCTGGAGGCTATATATACTATATATATATATATATATTAATAATATCATATTAATATATATATAATATAGTAATTTATATATTATATATACTATATATATACTATAATATTATATAATATATACTATATATATATATTATTATATATTATGTATCATATAATATATAGAATTATATATAAAATAATATATACATAATATTATAATATATGTATACTATATATTATATAATATATAATATATAGTATATACTATATTTAATATTATATTATTATATACTATATATATATATAATATATATAATATTCTATAATATATGATAATATAAATAATATATACTATATATAATATAATATTATATATTATAGATTTAATTTATATATATATAGTGATATAATATATATATATAATATAGTATAATCTATATATACATATATATATATATATCCTATACTTATATTATATATACTATAGTATATATATATATATATAATATATATATTATATATATATAATATATATATCAATATATAGTATATCATATATATAATATTATAAATATAATCTATATATATCTTATAATAGTATTCTACTATAGTAATATATATATATAACTATAGTATATTAATAAATAATAATAATAATACGATTATAAAATATCGAAATATCGATATATCGAAATATATATTTTTCTGCCGATATATCGATATACGATCATCATATTTTTTAAAATATCATATATCAATATTATGATATTTTTTAATATCGGGCATCCCCTACTGTGCCACCTACTGCCTAAGTCCGCCTTTTTAAAATTGTTGCGCCTATAGCCGCTCTGCGCCCTACAAAATTATAGTGCTGCCATATGCGCAAAGGCCAAAGGGAGCACTCGGGTGCCACAACGTCCAGCTCTGATATATATACTATAATAATATATATAGTATATATATCATATATATTACTATATTATATATTATATATATAATAATATATATATTATATATATATATATATATATATATACTATATATATATATATATATATATATAATATACATATATATATAGTTATATATATATATTGATAATAATAATATATAATAATTAGTATATTATACTACTATAGTATAATATATATATTATCCTATATCAATTTATTTCATATATATAATATATTATATATATATAAGATATATTAATATTTATATATATATATATATATATATACTACTAGTACTAATGTCATATACTATATATATATATTATAATATATATATATATATATTAATATATATTAATATATATAATAATTATATTATATATAATATATATATTATATATATATATTATATATATATAACATATGTATATTATATATATTTAATATATAATATATATTATATATATAAATTATGACTATATATATATATATATATATATAATATATATTAAAAATATATATATTATATAACCTATATCATTAGTATATATATATATATATATATATATATATATAATATATACAGGCCCTCTTACCATTCAATTCGCCCATTCTCTCTG
>JABUQX010011529.1:32500-40000 GCA_015478945.1 Trachelipus rathkii | reverse complement strand
CACTAGCCCATATACACCTACACTCACACACAGATACACTTACACTTACACTCACACACTGCGATATTTTGATGCCTCAGCTTTGATTCCTCACTTCGATGTTAATTTGATCCCTCAACTTTATATTCAGCTTTGGATGTCATATTTTTATGATTCATCTTGATGACTCATCTTGATACCACCTATATTGACGGTTCATTTTTGATAATCATCTTTGTCGTTCACTTGATGTTCATCTTTGATCCTCAGATTTATTGATGTTCATCTTATAGTTCAATTTTTGCCTTCAACTTTGCATACCTCAGCTTTGATGGTTCATCTTTGATGACTCACCTTGATACATTTTCTATCCTTTTCTAGCCCTTTTCTACCCCCACATCTTAGACAAGCTAATATGATGCTTCCCCTAGGTCATAAGCGCCCACCAGGGCGCCAGGCAATGCGCCCTCCCCGCAAAGCAGGCAACCCGCACCCGCAGTGCACCCACGGCTCCCCCCCGCCGCTTCCCGCCCGCCACTGCGCCCCAGGCGCAATATTTCGCTTTCCCGCCGCCGCGTGCGCCGCAGGCGCAATATATCCGCGCGAAATGAAAAATATATATACCATGAGTCATTCATTTTTATTCATACTTAAACATTTTATGAAAAACATTTTCGCGATCCTAAAACTGTAACTCATTATCAGACCTATTATTATTATTTAACATATTTCATATTTAAAAAGTAAAATATTAAAAAAAAAATTTCTTTTAAATATACTGATGAGTCATGCATTTTTTACTTCATACTAACATTTTATTAAAAAAAACATATACTTACAGACCTTAAAGCAGAAATCAGTAAATCAAATAGAGTGTTTACCTAAAACCAAAGATTATTTGCTTGTTTTACTGCTTTACTGCTTTAACTCAAGTTTTACTGCTTTAAACTCACATATTATTAAATTACATACCTTAAAGCAGTAAAATCAGAAATCAAAGAGTGTTGCATAGCAACAAGGGATAGATATGCTTTTGTTTACTGCTTTACTGCTTTAACCCATATGTTTTACTGCTTTAATTCATATTATTTATTAACATACATACCTTAAGCAGTAAATCAGTTAAATTCAATAGAGTTTACCTAACACCAAAGATTAGATGCTTTTGTTATTTTACGCTTTAATCAATTTTTACTGCTTTAACTCACATATTAATTAACATTCATACCTAAAGCCAGTAAATCAGTAAATCAATAGAGTTGTTACCTAACACGATTAGTATGCTTTTTTTTACTGCTTTACTGCTTTAACTCATATGTTTACTGCTTTAACTCATATGTTACTGCTTAACTTTATATATTTATTATATTATATTTATTGTTTTACTTTTATTATTTTATTATTATTTTATTATTTTATTTATTTATTATTTTATTTATTTTTATTATTTATTTTTATTTATTTTATATTTGTATTTTTATTATTATATATATACTATGTTATTACTTCATGTCTTATTGTATTATATTAGCAACCACACAACACCCACACACACACCACACACACCAACACACACACACGCACACACACACCCTGTTTAAACATACAAATAAGTTCTTTTGTATGAACCTAACGTATAATTTATTAAACATTTTATGTTTAAATAAACACACATTTATATTACTCATTCAATTATAACTAAAAATTATTTCAAAGTTCCCTTTAAAACTCTAAATAAACCAATCATATCTTTGAACAAAGAATATTATTAACTGTTATACTTTTTTGTTTATTAAATTTATAACTATCAATTTTAAAATAATTTACTAAAATTTATGAAATTTTATTAAAAAACATATATTTTACGTACCTTAAAGAAATCAGTAAATCAGTAAAGCCAGCCCCTAGCACCCCTCTACACCAAGCTATCCCACGTTTTCTATTGACTTACTGCTTTGCATCATCTTTAGCCATGTAAGTATAAAAATAACAAAATGAGTTCTTCTCTGCTAACATAACATGGATTTTATTAAAATCATTCTAGCGTTTGATTTAAAAATAACAATTATTCATTACATTTATATTATTCGCTCAGTTTTAATTAAAAATTCAAAGTTTTTTAAAATAATTCGATTTCTTATTATTATTATTATTATTAGCTATGTACATTACAATCCAGCACGAGAAAACACAACAACGCGCACTCCTTACAGATACGAAACTGACTTCTCTCTGTAAAATTTGTTGAAATAACTACTTTAGCCTAAAATTTAGGATAATCCTTTTGTACCTCGGGCATTTAGGCCTAAACCAGTCAAAATTATATTTTCAAACGACCTCTTCTGTAAAATGTGGTGAATATAACTACGTAGCCCCAGGCTGATTAACCGAATAGCCAGTCAAAATAATCCATATATACAAGAATCAATTTATTATTATTTTAAAAATATAATTCAAAACTGAAACATCGTCGTAAATCTTTAAGCAGTAAGAAGGAAATCTCCTTCTTTGAATGATGGAGTAATCCTTATCTCTAATATGACCTCGTATATGATTGGTCGAGAATTATTTATCGCTTTGGTTTAAGTATGTAAAAACAGTTTTTTCATATCCTGATCCTTACTTTATTGCGATGGAAAATTAACTTAGTTCTTAAATTGTATTTGAGCAGGTGTGTTTTATTATCCTTTAGACCCAAACTCATTTTAAAATCATAGTCGTTTTAGCTGTTAAGCGCACAAGTTATCTGATTGTATTAAAAGTGTTTTATTTTACTAAGTGTATATCATATTTATGATAAATACTTACATTGAGGAATAATTATTATTTTCAGTAGAATAGATAATAATTAATTCACTAATTCATAAGCTAACCACCAGGGCCCAGCAAGAGTGCCCGCAAGCGCGACCCGGTGCGGAACCGACGCATGAAACCGCCGGCCCCCGTAATATACTGCGTCGCGAAAATATCTATTATATCCGTTGTAAACTTTCATTAAATCATTTTGTATTTCAAAATATACCGCTCCTAATTAGAAGTCGTCCATTTATTCTAACTTGAACATTTTTAATTTTATTTATAGGAAAATACCCGTTTCACTGGTAAATTTTCTTGAAAAACATTTAGTTTTGAAAAGAACATTTTGTTTTGTGAAAAACAGGTTGTTTTATTTATCCTAAAGTTATAATTCCTTGGAGGAAATAGAACAAATAGTCCGAAAGTGACACCGGCCATAATCCTCTTGGTATGCCTTTAAGATCTTATTACTTTAAGGAATGTAAAACAAGTTTATATTCCTAAAGCTACACCTACATAGACGTAGAGTTAAGTATAGAAGTTGTCCCATTACCCCCCCCCTCCTTTTCAAGTATCTTACGGTTTTATTCCTCTTATGTAAAGTTTATAAAAGTTGTTATCTAAAATAGAATTATATAATTGCCTTAGTGTAATTATAGTTAATCATTCCATTTAAAATGGTTTGGTCTAAAATAATAAAAAACACACACCTGCTCAAATACAAGTTTAAAGAAATAAGTTAATTTTCATCCAATCAACAGGAAGCTTATATATGAAAAAACATGTTTTTACATATCCTTAAAACCAAAAGCGATAAAATAATTCTCGACCAATCGCATACGAGGTCATATAGAGATAAGATACTCCATCCATCACAGAAAGGGAAAGCATTTCTTCTACCTGCTAAAGGATCTACCGCCCAGCATGTTTCAGTTGAAAGTTATTGCAGACGAATAATCATATCACTGATGCGTGTGAAGGGTCAGTTACTTTTGGCGTATGATTAGGCTAATTCAGGCTTGGGGTACAAAAAAAGTTTATCTAAATTTTAGGCCTAACTAATTATTCACCAATTTTACAGGAAAAGGTCAGCAGAATTATATCAAGACGTGCCATTGCCATGAAATAAAGAGCGAGTCATATCAATCATAAATGTTTCAAACACAGAGAGAGGTAAGTTTTTAAAATATATAGAAAGCGCGTTCTTCTGTTGGCACATAGTTGTCAATTTGCCTCGATAATAATAATAATTAAAAAGAAAATCCGAATTATTAAAAAACTTTGAATATTTTGTGGTTGATTGCGTTCGAACAAGAGTAAGAAGATGAAATACATGTTATTGAATATAAAAACTATAAGATTTTCTGTATTATTATTTAAAAAGACAGAAAAACTGATTCCGGTTTCTCCAATTGCATGGCTAAAAAGATTGTAAAGCAGTAAGTCATAGAACAAAACGATGCATAGCTTGTGTAGAGGGGTGCTAGGGGCTGGCCCTACAGATTTGCCAATTTATTGCGTGAAGGAAAATCTGATGTTATTGAAAAAATTTAATGTAATTTGAAAAAATTATTTGTTAAAAATGACTAACATTCTATAAACACTTTAAAAAATATAAACAGTTAATAATAAATTCTTTTTTCAAAGATAATGATTTTATTATAGAAGTCTTTGGAAACTTTTAAATAACTTTAGTAAAAATTGGATGAGTAAATAACCCTACAGCATTTGCCATAAAATGCCTGGAATAGAAATCTAAGTTATGTTCATACAAAAGAACTTAATTTGATAGTTTAAACAGGTTGGTTGGTGTGGGGTGTGTGTGTTATGGTTGTTGGTGTGGTGTGTGGGTGTATGTGGTGTGCTAAATAATAATAACAATAGGCCAGAAGTAAATAAATAAGTAAAAAATAAAAAAATAATAAAAAATAAAATAATAAAAAAAAAATAAAAATAAAATAAGAAATAAAATAAAAATAATAAAAAAAAATAAAAAATAAAATAATAATTAAAAAAAATAAAAAACGTATTAAAACAAAATAAAAACATAATGTTAATAAATTATATGATTTAAACAGTAAAACATGAGTTAAAGCAGTAAACATATGAGTTAAAGCAGAAGCAGTAAAACAAAAGCATGCTAATCCCTTGTGTTAGTTAACTCCTCTATGATTTACGATTTATCGGCTTAAGTATGTAAGTTAAAAAATAGATGAGTTTAAAGCAAAACAGTAAAAACAAAAAGCATACTAATCCCTTTTGGTAGGTAACACCTCTATTGATTTACTGATCTACTGCTTTAAGTATGTAATGTTAATAAATAGATTAAGCAGTAAAACATATGAGTTTAAAGCAGTAAAACAGTAAAACAAAAGTCATACTAATCCCTTTGTGTTAGGTAACACTTCTATTGATTTACTGATTTACTGCCTTTAAGTATGCCAATTAATAAATATTGAATTAAACAGTAAAAATATGAGTAAAGCAGTAAAGCGAGTTAAAAGAAAAAGCATAACTAATTCCCCTTGTTGCATGAACACCTCTATTATACTATACGCTTAAAGTAAATCAATGTAATAAAATATGAATTAAAGCAATGAAACATATGAGTTAAACAGTTATAAAGCAGTAAAAGCAGTAAACAAAAGCATACTAATCCCTTGTTGCTATTTAACACCTCTATTTGATTGACTGATTTACTGCTTAAGGTATAATGTAATAAATATTGAGTTAAAGCAGTAAAGCAGAAAGTTTAAACAGTAAAGCAGAAAACAAAAGCCAACAATCCCTTTGGTGTTAGTAACACCTCTATTATTACTGATTTACTGCTTAAGGTCTGTAAAGTATATGTTTTAATAAAAAAAGTTTAAGTATGAAGTAAAAATGAATAACTCATAGTATATATATATATTTTTTTTAATAGATACATTGGTATCGACAACTATGAAATATGTGTTAATAATAATTAATAATAGTCTTGTTAATGAGTTACAAGTTTTAATCGCGAAAAATGTTTAATAAAAATGTTAATATAAAAAAAATGAATGACTCATATATATATATTTTTCATTCACGCCGGGAATATTGCGCTGCGGTGCACGCGGCGCGGGAAACGCGGAAATATTTGCGCCTGCGGCGCACGCGGCGGGCGGGCGCGGACGCGGCGAGTCGCACCGGCGAGTGCGGCGTTGCCGGCATGCGAGAGGGCATGCTGGCCTGGTGGGCGCTTATACCTAGGGAAATGACATCAATATTAGCCTCTTTCTATGATGCGGGTAGAAAAGTAGAAAAAGGATAGAAATGTATCAAAATGAGTCATCAAAGATGAACCATCCAAAGCTGATGTATCAAGTGAAGCACAAAATTGACAACTATCAAAGATGGAACCATTCATAAATCTGAGCATCAAAGAGAACCCATCAAAGATGAACCGACAAAGATGACTTCAGCAAAAAATGAACCGTCAATATATGTGTTATCAAAAGATACGTCATCAAAAATGATTCATCAAAGATGAACCATCAAAGCTGAAATATCAAAGTTGAGGGATCAAAATTAAGCCATCGTAGTTAGAATCAAACTGAGGCATTCCAAAATATCGAGTTGGAGTAACGTGTAAGGGTATCGTGTGTGAGTTACGTTATATGCGGCTAGTGTAATGCTATGCCAAGTGTTAAATGCTATAAGTATCATAGGAATGTGTGTATAAGTGTCTAAGTCTATGTGAGTGTGAGTGTAAATGTATAGGGTTAGTGTAAAGTCTATGAGAGTGAATATTAAATTCATAGTGTATAAGTGCCACTAGAAGTGTGTATAATTGTCATAGTTCTGTGCATAAGTACATATGTTTTATAAGTGCATAGTAAGTGCTATGGCTGTTATGTAGTGTAGTGGTGTAAGTTGTCTATGTGTATGTATGTGCGGTATAACAGCCTACTGTTGTGTGGTGAAGTGTTTGGTTTGTGTGGGTGCGTGTAATAATTATAATATATATATATATATATATATAATAATATAATATATATATATATATTATATATATATATATAATAATATATATATATATAATATATATATATATTATATATATATATATAATATAAATATATAATATAATATAATATAATATATTAAATATATTATATATATATAAATATATATATAATAATATATATATATATAATAATATATATATATAAGATATATATATATATATATAAATATATATAAATATATATATATAGTATAAGTGTTAGAAAAAGACTAACTCATAGTTGGAAGCATCTAGCAACTTGAATATACACCAATCGATTCCTCCTACCTTATAACCTAGGGGTAGACACCCATGTTGGCTTCTAGACTCAGGAGGACTAGAAAAGCTTGAAAAAATGGCACTCAGTTGGCTCATGGGCACTCACTTGGCACTATGTGGCACCCACTTGGCACTCATTGGCACTCACTCTGGCACTCATTGCATCATTGGCACTCACCTGACACTCATCTAATACTCATGTAGAACACTAATAGAACACTCCTAGATTACTCCTTACGTGATGGAAACCATCAAAGTTAATCCATCAATAATCGAGTCATCAAAGCTGAACCATCAATATAGGTACCATCAAGCTGAGACATCAAAAGATGAGTCATCAATAAGCTAGCATCAAAGTTACCATCAAAGTGACCATCAAAGTTAGCCATCAAAGTTGAGGTATTCAAATTGGC
>JABUQX010011529.1:0-12500 GCA_015478945.1 Trachelipus rathkii | reverse complement strand
TAAATTAAATATAATATATAATATTATAAATATATTTATATTATATATATATATTATATAAATTATATATATAATATAATATTTATGTTATTTTTTAAATCTTATTATATATTATATATATATATCAATTTGTTATCTTATCAATTATTATGTATATTCTACTTATATTAGTATTATATAGTATAAAATTATTGATATTATATATATTATGGATATATAATATATTTACCTATATATATATACCCGGTTTATTATGTATTATATATGTAATATTTATGGCGCTTGAGAATGTTCTTTCGAAAAGCTCATTTTGTATATTATATTCGTATTAAAGTATATTCTCACCTTTAGTATGTTATATAAAATTAATTAATATCTATATATATATGCTATACTTATATATATTAAATAATATATATATCATTATATATACTATATATAATATATTTTATAATTATATATTTATATGTAAATAATAAAATATAAATTTTAAAATGATTATTATAATAATTTGTACAAGAACATAACATGTATGATATTATGATTTATATTTCCAGTAATTATTAAGGAACAGATAATTAATATATAAATATATAATATATATTAATTATTTAATAATATTATTAATTATTAATTAATATATTATAATATTATAAAATTATAATTATATATATATTTAATATATAAAATTACTATATAAACTAATATTTATATATTATTCTGTAATTATGGTAGAAAAGTTTTATTTCAGTTATAACTTATTATTCATCATTATATAAGGTTAGATGATGTTTCTTATTTGGAGATATTGTTTCGATTTTATAATTCTTATTACTATTATAGCTAATAATATTAGTAACTACAAATATATATTTTTAAATTTGATCAGTTTGTGTATCAAATTTCAAAAAGATATAGTTTTCAGCATGATGATAATGAATATATTATATTTATTAGCACTTATATATTTATATATATGTATATTAGGTATATTGATGATAATATTGATGAAATTACTGTTTATTATAATAAAAAAAAAATAATTATAATAATATATTATTTTATGTATATATTTAAGTGAGTATAGCTGAGAATATTTGATGATATAGTATTGATATAGTAATGAAATATGTATTTATGTATGATTAGAAAATTATATACATATAATAGGAATTACAAGAAAGACAATAAAAATAAAAAGTAACAGCAGACATAGTATCAACTTAAGTAGCTCTACAGTCAACATACACTTATAGTTATACATACTGAATTTTGATGTAATACACGCTAGAAAGTAACATCATGAAGCATATTAAAAGTATTTAGCAAGTTTGAATTTTTTGTCTATAGGTAATAAGTGTAATTTAAAGTTATATTTATTTAATATAATTAACTGAAAAAGGCTTCAAGATTTTCATGTTCTATATCGTTCCTCTCTTTTAACTCTGTAATCATAAAATAAATCAAATTTATTATTTTTATTATTACTTTGATATATATAATATATTTATCGATTTATGGTTTTTTGTTAATAAAAATATATAATATTTACTGTAAATTAATGGTTTGTTACAATATATAAAACAATTCTCACTCTGTATTTATCATTTTATAATAGTCATCTCTTCTCTTTCTCTAAGTACAGTAAGCTTTTTCTCCTTACTACTTCATATTTTTCTCTTCTCATTGCACTTCATAATTACTACTTATCTAGTCTCCGATCTATTCATCGTATTCTATATCTAATTCTCTCTAATCTATCTTCTCTATATTATTCCTCATACTCTAATATTAATTATAATTAATATATATATATCTATAATTTAATATTTATAATACTTATATATCTTATTTAAGCTATTATAGATTATATTAATTTGTGATAAGATCATAGCTTGATAATAACAGAAATACTAAGTTAAAAGAATATATAAATAGAAATACAAATCTTATGCTTTAATTTTATGTACATGGTTGGTTGATTTAGTATCTTTATTTAGTATAATTATTATTTATTTGATTTCTAAAGAAAATTTTCAATATCTAAGTGGATAAAACCAATTGAATAATCTATGACATATGTGACTCAAATACTAATGCAGTTTGGCATAATGTCATTTGTTAATTGAATAGTCATAATATCACTTAAGATATACCTCAATAATTAATGAAAAGCTTATAAAAGAAAAGTAGATAGTAAATAATGAATAAATTCACATATATAATAGATACATAAATATAATTTATAAGAGAATGGAATTAATTACTAACCAGAATAATAAAACTCAATAATAATAAAATATAATTAATAATTAATATAATGATAATAGATATGATAATGATAATAATTGACTAATGTAATGATATGATAATAATGGAATAATAATGATACATAATAATAAACTATTAACTAATAATACCAATTATAATAAACAATTAATGCGCTAACTATTTAATAAATAATTAATATAACTAATAATAATAATACATAATATATAATGGCTAATAATAAAATAATATAAAATAATAATAATAATAATAATAATAATAATAAAAAATATATAATAATAGCCTAAATAATTATTAATAATAATTATAGATATTTTGAGAGGGAATAGCCGTGAATTTCGATAGTAATCCCGAAATAATTTCTTTAACTCGAAATACAAATAGATTAAATTATTCACAGTACAATTTTTTATCTATAAAAAAGATGAATAAATAAAAAATAAAGTAATAAAAGTCGCTATAATACAAAGGCTTTTACTGAATCTCTAGATTAATGAAGTAGTACTCAATAATAATAATTAAGATGTTTTATATTATTTATCATGACTTATCCTCAAACCAAATATACAATTTTTAGCGCAATTTTATCCTTATTATTCGAGCTACAAAAAGTGGAAAATAGTTTTTCTCACAAGTTGGTGACAAATATTTTAATTTAGAATTTAAATGTTAAAAGTAATCATAGTTCTCTAAATTTTTTTTCTTTTACTATGTTTTCATAAAATATTTAATGAAGATTTTATTTAAATAATATAATTGATGCTGTAATAAATCACGTAATTAATACTATATTAAATATAATAATAATGTATAAAGCGGTATCAATGGAATATACGGTAAAAAGTAGGAAAGGGAGTAAATCAAAGTATCGCTGTGGTGTTTTAAAAAGAATTTAAAACAAAGAATAAAAAATATAATGAATAAAAAATTAAATACAACTAATTAGTAGCATTATTGTAATCGACATATGGAACATTCAGTTAATATGACATAATATAATCAGATTTAGAAGTTATTTTTTGTAATAAAATATTGTAAATATTTCTTATTTGGAATAAACATAAACTTAAAGGCTTTGTGAAAAAAATGATAAATGCTGAAAGACTGATAAAAACAACTAGAAAAACATTCGAAATGTAGCGATCTAGAGTCAGAAAAAATGCTGTGTGATTTGCTTATTTCACCAATCAAATATTTTAAGATCTGAAAATAAGAATTATTAATGTTCATAATTTAAGGTTAGATGAGAGTGCAATATCAAATATAGAGGATCAAAATTCTCAAATTAAATAGGAATTATACAATAATATTATTACTGTAAATGGGTAACAATTATATTTCACATATTGTATATCAGAGACAATAAATTAATATAGGATTTTTCATAAAATAGTGCGTGATCCGGATATTTTACCTCAACTTAATCACTTTGTAGTTTTGAACAAATGTTATTAGTAAGATAAATGAAAATTAAATTAACGTAATTAATAATATATATATATAATAGTAATTAAATTATTAATAAATATATAATATAATTATAAAATAATAATAAATTTTATTAAGTAGTTAAATATATCTATATTTAATATATTTGATCTAATATGTAACATATATATAATTATGTTTTATATATCTATAATAAGTATATAATTATATATATATATTGATATATATAAATTAATAAATTATGTATTAAAAGTATATAAGAAGAGTAATAAGAAGAAGAAGATAGAAAGAAGAAAAGATAAAGATATGAAAGAAGAAGAAGAAGAAGAAAGATGGAAAATAGAAGAAGAAATCAAAAACAAAAAAAGAGAAAAAAAGAAATAAGATAAAAAAGAAAAAGATGAAGATTTTTAAAACAATTCAAGGAGAAAAAAGAAAATACCACAAATATGATCGAAGAAAAGAGAAACAAAAGAAAAATATAATAAAAAATAAGAGATAAATAGATAAGAAATTAGATTAAAAATAGGAAAAATGAAGTAACAAAAAGAAATAAAAAGAGAAAAAAGAAAAGAGAAAAGATGGATAAAGTAAAGAAAAAGTAAAAAGAAAGAAAAAGAGAAAAAGAATGAAAAATAAATATATAGATAAAGCAAAAAGGTAAAAATATAAAGAATTAATAATATAAAATAGTTTAAAGATAAAATCCATAAGTAGAAGAAAAAAGTTAAAAATAGAAAGTAAAAAGTAAGTATATATAGTACTAAATATATATATAATATAAGAGAAAAACCCCCCCCCACGATAATTAGGCTAGGTTATAGTAAATATTATGAAAATAGTATATATGATATAATAGAGGAAAGTAGAGAAAAGTAGTTAGATTATAAAAATATACGGTAAAAAGAAGTATAATATACGTAGATTAAATAATAATTAAAGACGAAAAAACGTGAGTATAAAAAAGTTCAACTAATTGAATAAACTTAATGCCTCAATAAAAATTGACGGCCTAACAGAGAAAAGAGAAGATATAGAAACATGAAACATCATAGAAATAAATGTAATTAAAGTAGAGTATTCTATATGAAAAAGAGAAATAAATAAATGAATAGTAAAAAAGAGAAAAGAAGAAGAAGAGAAAAGGTTATAAAACCAAACACTTTGTTTATGATATTCCTTTCTTCTGTAATGGTTCTTTTATAGAGTTAAAATCTCTTTATTAAATTTATATCAACTATGTAATTTTAATAAAAAGTAAATATAATTAATTGAACGTGTAAATAGTGCTTATAGAGGTAGACGTGTAATTTTCGTCACTTTGATATAGACTCTTTCTCATATTATTAAAGAACCAAATGTCGTAGAATAGAAGTAGGCAAATATACATAAATATATTATTAAATCTATGTATATATTTATAATTAACTATTAATGAATTAAATTCATTAATCTATATCTTAATAAGCTAGCCTATATTAATCTTAATTAATATATAAATTATAATATAATAATATAACATAATTAATATATAATATTTATATAAATTTCTAATCACAATATTTAGTAAATTTATATAAGAATAATTAATTAAAATTAAAATATATATATATATATAATTAATATAAATATAATATATAATATATATTAAATAATAATATATATCTATAATTTAATAATTAATGAATTAAATATAAAATAATTATTTAATCAAGTAAATAGGAAAATAGTTACAATTTAACCATTTCTAAATGGTGGACGAAGAGATGTTATTTCTGATTAATGTTTATTTCAGTGCAAGTAAATCTTCTAACTTTTTAGTCACTAAATATTTTAACCAATTTGGCGATTTTCGCACAAAATTTCAAATTAAGTATATATCAGATATTATAAATGAGTATATACTTGTATAGAGTGCAGTATAAATTAGAGATAATATGTGAAATTGATCAGATAAATTTAAAAATAATATATATTTATTTAATGTTCGGCGATATCAGTTATTAAAGCACCAAATAAATTTTCTTCAATCACTTAGTAAGCCTCAACAGTTACATACACAGCATATTTGATATGTATAAATACAAGTCTCGCAGCTATGGGCATTTGCAAGTAAAATGAAAGTTTAAATTTTTTTATCATAGTAACCTCATTAAAGATTAAATTTGTTTCTTATGAATTTGAATAATTTTCTTGTATGAAATAATAATTATTTCGATGATAATAGTTTATAATAATACATGAATCTTCACCAATTGAGTATTATAATCTTAAGGCGATCTAATCTCTAACTTTATCCTAGTAAGTAGAAGCTGTATTTTCATTCAACTTCTATTCTCTCTCTGCTCTCTCTGACTCTCTGGCTCTCTCTCTCTCTCTCTCTCTCTCTATTATATATAATAACAGTAATAACACTATTATACTACTATATACTTAATACTACTTATACTATAACTTAGCTACTACTACAATACATTACTATACTATTAACTAAATATAGTATCTACACTTATTATAGATATATTAAGTATGACTATACTGATATCAATTAATAATAATATTAATAATTAAATAATAATAATAATATTATACAAATATATGAATAGAATATAGAAGTAAATATCTAATTAATTATAATTAAATATTGTGGTAATATAATTATAATATATATAATATAGATCAGAATTTATATAAGCTTGTTAGATACTTCTTTAAAATTTTGGACATTTTCTTTTAATATTACAGTTTATTTTAATAATTTTTGGTAAATAACTAAATTGTTTGGTAACCTAGCAACCTAAACTAATCTAATCTAACTAAAATCAAAACTCTAGTCAGGTGATGACAAAAGTAAAATGCTATACTTAACCTATAACTTAGAGTGATCCTCACAACCTCTAATCATAAACAAGGACAGTCAACAGGCTTAGTGAAGAGTGTCATACAGAGTAGGATGGAATAAATTAATAAAGAGAGAGATGGTACATAGATATAATAAGGAAATGAACTAGGAGGCTTATTATATATCTTACCTATATATTTAACTCACATATTATTTATACTACTGATTAGGTGGAGAATGATAAATAATGAATTGATAAGAATATCAGAATGAGAAATTAATAATTTATATTAATATGGCTTATATATGTCATGATGTATATTATCCTGTCCCCATGAATTCTGTAGAGGATATTAGTATTCCCTAATATTATTTATTGATGTATTTTTATATTTGGATATTAATTATTATTATTAATTATTATTATTAATTATTAGTAGTAGTGTAGTAGTAGTAGTAGTAGTATAGTAGTCCATTGTTTTAAGTAGTCACGTATGGTAAGTCAATGCGTAGTAGTTAAAATAGATAAGTGTTTAGTTAATCAAGTGTATAAATTAATTGTTCATTATAATATTATCTGAATTGTTATTATTAATTCAATTATTTTATTATTAATATATATTTAGAAGTAATAAGTTATTCAAAAATTATATGATAATTTTTTATTTTGTATATACTTATCACATTAATGTATATCATGTCATTATTATCTATTAGTGTTTTTTCACTTATTCTTGTATCTTATAGTTTATTCATTTTATGAGTTTAAAAATATGTATGAGTTATAATTTATTTATCATATTATTATATATATTATGTATATTTCATTCTAATTATTCATTATTGAATTAATTATATTAGATGACTATTTACTTATAAAGCTTATAAAATAATTTTTTTTTCAGCAATACGCTATGATAAGTCGAAAATGATTTTGATTGCATGCAAATAACAGTATTGATAGAAAATTAAACAGTACTAAATAAAGTAAGCTACTGAAATTCGATCATATTACTGTAAGACAATATCTAAAAAAAATTTATAAGATTTAGTTCACTTTTGACTAAAATTTATAAGATTTAGTTCCCTTTTGACTAATATATATAAGATTTAGTTCATTTTGACTAAAAGTTATAATTTGAATAATTTATCCATTTATACACTAATTTATTATGAAGTAATAAATGTAATAATGTGAGAAGTATAAACTATAACTCGATGTAATATATACATCTCGAAAAAGTGACGTTTAGAGTAAGAAAAATAGTGTAGATGGTGCTTTTATTCATTAGTCGAAGATGTTTGTATTAGAAATATTTTTCAGTAATATTTAGACGACTATTATATATTGTAAGTTTGGCTGATAATATTTTCCGCGCCTGATTCAAAATATAAATGTGATTCAAATCTGTTAGTATATCAATTTTCATATGTCATCACATTGAAGTCAATGTTGTTATTCAATTGTGGGTATCCGAACAAAAATGTAGAAGGATCTTGCGTCATATTGTGAGCATATTGACAACTTATTTTATATATATTTTATTATTATAATATTGTATTATATATATTTATATATGACTTTTAAGGCTGGTTATTTATATAACTCTATATTGAATGATACTACTGATTAATTTTTATAATATATTGAGTATTATCTTTTTCTTTAATTTTACTATCTTCTCTTTAATATATATATATACTTACCTTTATTCTATCTGTATATTTATTTTACTTTATATATTTACTACTACTACTATATATGAGTATATGTGTATATTTAATATGTATAGTATTTTTATTACTTTTTTCTATTTTATCCACTTTTTTTTTTTTAAAAGTATAATATAGTAATTATTATTATTATATTATTTATATATATTACTATTCTATATTTATGATATATGTATATTTATATCTTTTTTTACTTATATATATTTATACTATATATAATTATACTACTATTATATTAAGTATATATACTATATATATTATCCATATTACTAATATATTTATACTATACTACTCGTAGTATGTGATATAACTTTCTTAATATACTATATTATTTTTATATACTTATTATTATTCGTTTTATTTTATATATATATTTCCTTTTTTTAATATCGTAATTTATTTATATAAGGTCTTATATATATTATTATATATTATATAGGTTATATATATAATATTCCCTACTTTATTTATGCATTACTATATATTAAAACTATAACACAATATTAAATTAAAATATGTATATATTTGTAGTCCATATATATTAATTAACATATTATATATTATTATATTATTACTTACTATTATAGTAACTATATATATATATATATAATATATTTCTATATATTACTTATTGATAATATTTCTAATCTACATACATATTTTATATATATTTATTTATATACTACATATAATCTCTCTTGTATTTTAATCCTTAACATTATCCTCATTATTTATATATATAATAATAGTATATATATTCTTTATATATTTATATAATTATATTATTACTATTATGTCTTTTTCTTTATTCATACTATATATACCTACCCTACGCTACTATTATACTACAATACCCCTGATATACTATGACCTCACCTATATATCAATACTATCCTAATACTATAATACTATCTATATATATATTATATTTATATCTATATTTATTTATATAGTATCTTTATTAATTAATATATACACTATATATCTATTAAATATTGTTTATATTTACTTCACTTCTATATATATACTAATCATTTTTTCCTATACCTATACCTTATTTATATTACTCTTTTTATATTCTTATATATATATATATTATCTTTTTTCTTAATACCAAGTCCTATATATATATCTATATAATATTATATATATATATAATATATTTATTTTTCACTATATATTTATATATATCTTATTATTATATATATCTATTTATTTTATTCTACTATATATATATATTACTATATTATATTACTATATATATACACTTTATATATTATATATTATTTATACTATATATATCACTTTATATAATATACTATATACTAATTATATCTTATATATATATATTATTATTTAATTATATATATATAATATATTACACATATATATTATATAATAATCTAGCGAAATATTATATATATATTTTCAGTAAAATTATAAAAATTTCATTAATCAAAAGGTGAATGATGTCTTCTGATCTGAGATGTTTCATTTAAATCTTTGTTCAGTATGCTAAATAGTATTAGAACTACAAAGATTTTTAACTTTTGCATTTTCCAAAATTTCAAATTAGTTTCAAGTATAGAATGTAGAATTTGTTGCGTATGGTATGGTATTACTTGATGAAAAGTTTTAAAATATTGGATATGCTCTGTTTATTTCAAAGTACAAACAACAGTTATGTATGTTACATCAACTTAAATAGCATCACAGTTCACAACAGCACTTGAATATTGTATAGCAGAGACACGAGCCATAAAAAGTAATTGCAGTTTTTGGCTTATATGTATTTCTTAACAGCAAATCATATATATCTTCTTCAATCAGTATATAGTTAAAAAACAACGATGGCTATACTAAAAGTGAATACATTTTTGGAATGCTGGTTTCTCTATATTTGTTTTACTGCGGAAAATGTAAAAAAAAGAAAAAATCTAATAAAAATCAACAAAACTAATTTCTAAACTAAGAAGCCTTAAATGTGTGAAATCATGTTAATACCATTGTTCGGAATTACTCTTTGTAAATAGTAAAAAAATTTACGTAATTAACAATCACCAATAATAATATAAATAAATACTACCACTCATTGGCGTATTTTTTCGTTTAAGATATGGCATGTTTTGCTTATATACTCTATAAAAATTGGCTATTTACATTGAAGTTTACTAATATATATACCATACAATTATATATATATACTATATATATATATTATATTATACTATATAATATATATATATATATACATATATATATATTATATATATATATTAATATATATATACTATATACTATATATCTGTATACTATAACTATATATATTAATTTGTACAAGGTATCTAAAAAGCAATGTAAGGGGGCTCGAGCCGACGGGAAACAAGGGGGGGACGTTTTCCATACCCGTAGGGAGGGGCGGAGGAAACCGCGACACCAAATACGCAAAGAGCGGGGTTAGGAGACGCCTCCCGAGGGGACATTGAGTCTAACCAGTGTATCCCGCGGAAGGCCCGCAGAGACCGCTAGACTATGCATCGGTGCGGTATATCCCTTGTGGTGTATTCTTTAGTAAAAATAAAAACAAAAGCAAAAATTTATATTGTAGTTTTTGAGATTCTTTTTTTTTTTTTTTTTTTTTTTTTTTTTTTTTTTTTTTTTTTTTTTTTTTTTTTTTTACATTTCCGCACTAAAATTGACAAGCATTCAGCAATGTATTCCTTTTCCCTGTAAGCTATTGTAGTTTTTGAGATAATTGTTTTTTTTTACAAGAACAGAATTTTTGCTGTTACTGATGTACTTGATATATCTTTTCCAGTTTTTCTTTGTCTAGTAAATCTTTACAATTTTTTTTTATCATTAGTTAATGTTGTTAGTAATAAATTTATTTATTTATCTGTATTTTCTTAGTGTGATCTTTCTTAAATATTATTTAGTTTTCATTATAATAATACAATTTTGACAACTTATAATTTTCATTTTATTGTACTCTTTCTCCACTCCCTCGGCTGTCTCTTCTCTTTCTTTGGTCTCTCTTCTCTCCTTCTCTTTTTCTGTCTCGTCTTCCTGCTCGTCTTCTCTCTCTTTCTCTCATCTCTCTCGTCTCTCTTCCTCTCTTATACTTTTTTTCTCATCTCTCTTTCTCTCTCTTCTCTTTTCTAGCTCTCGCTTCTCTCTTCTATCTTTTTGTCTTTTCTTTTTCATCTTTTTTCTTACTTTCTCATCTTCTTTTTCTCTCTCTCTTCTCTCTCTCTCTATCTCTAGTTATTTTTCCTACATAGTATATAGATATATGATATATATATATTATATATATATATTAATACTATTATATATATATATATATATATATATATATATATATATCATATATACTATATACTATATATACTATATATATTATATATATATGGGCTGTATGTCCATTATCCTGTCTATGAAATGAAAGGGGAGATCAAAAATTGAAGATTTTGGGGACTTCATTTTACCCCTATACCATAAAATGTAATAAAATTCTAATTTTTAGAAATTTTGATTGGGGAAAAAAAAAGCAAACTCAACATTTTCCTAACACTTAAGAACGTCATTATAGGTGTTTTTTTCTGTGTTGTAGTCGATTGTTTCAGCATTTTCATTCTTTTCAAAACTTATGTTTTTGACATTTTTTGCGTATCAACTTCTACAATTTTTTTTCGAATGACTTCAAACACTTTTGACTTTTTGAAAATTTTGCTCAGCAATTAAAAAAAAGGAGGTTTTGAAATTCGACATTGCTTGAGCACAATTTTAAAAAAAATCAAAAAACCATTTTCGTGATTTTATAAACAATTAGGTAGCATTGCACAGATTCCTTTCAAAAAAATTGTAGAGAGTTTAATTGCAAAATATCAAAAACTTAGGTTCTGAAAAAATGAAAATGCTGAGAACGATGACTAAGACAGACAGAAAAACCCCGAAAGATGACGTTTTCTAAGAGGTCAAAAATAAGCTGTGGTTTGCTTTTTTCCAATCAAAATTGTCTGAAAATTAAGAATTTATTCCATTTTAGGTAGGGGCTAAATGTGGGTACCAAATTATCCAATAAATTGGGATCCTTCCTTGAATTCAATTTTATTCATAGTTAGTGATTACCGGTAACAAAATGTGAAACGCGCGCCGGCAAATAGTTAGAAGAGTATTGAACTAT
>JABUQX010011528.1:80000-81697 GCA_015478945.1 Trachelipus rathkii | reverse complement strand
AAGGAGGAAGATATAATTATATATATATATATATATAAATATAATATATATATATATACTATAATATTTATATATATATATATATATATATATATATATATAAAATTTTACAGCTACAATATTTTCGTATGAATAGATGTATATAATCTATATTTTATGATATATATATATATATATATATTATATATATACTATATATATATTATAATATATATATATATAATACGAGTATATATCAGTGGCGGCTTTTGGGGGTAGGCA
Source organism: Trachelipus rathkii (assembly GCA_015478945.1). Taxonomy (NCBI): domain Eukaryota; kingdom Metazoa; phylum Arthropoda; class Malacostraca; order Isopoda; family Trachelipodidae; genus Trachelipus; species Trachelipus rathkii. The sequence continues at coordinate 81,436 of JABUQX010011528.1, read as the reverse complement.
GAGTAGGCAACGCCTACTTGCCTTAGTGAGCCCAAAAAATATTAAAAAGTCAGCATATATATATATTAGTGATGCACCGGAGAGTAATTTTGGCCGGAGGCCGGAGAGCCGGAGGCCGGAGAATTAAAATTTTAATTCCGGCCGGAGGCCGGAGTCTCCGGCCGGAGAATGAAGTTTCATTTATTATATATATATATATATATATATATATATATATATATAATATTATATATATATATATATATATATATATATATATATATATATTATATATATATATATATATAATATATATATATATATATAAATATATATATACTTATATATATATATATGGGGAGAAGTATATATTTATATATATATATATATATATATATATATATATATATATATATATATATATATATATATGAAGGATTGACTCTAAACATGCAATTATCATGCACCTTCCTCGTCCGGATCCTAAGTAGTAACTACTTAGAGAAGTTACACTCCTTGAAGAGGGCTAAACCCGTGAGGTGTGAACTACTTGTGCGCTATTGGGAATACATTACTATCAAGAGGAAACCCAAAGAAAGGTTCAAAATATTATAGCACAAAACCTTTACTGGATCATCTTGAAGAGAAACATAAAACCATATATTTGAAGATAAAAGAAATATCTGAATCTTCAAGAGGAAAAGTGGCCGAAAAAAGAAAACATGATATCACAGACACAGCAGATGATGATCCATGTCCATCCATATCATCAACTTCTACCTCTATTAAAAAGATTTCTTCAGCCTACACTGTTTGAAATAACTGATAAAACAAAGATTTGGGAAATTAATGATAGAAAAGGCACAGAAATTCATTTCAAAATTGGGGAATTGATTGCTGTGGACAATCTGCCATTTTCTTTTGTTGAAGACATTGGATTTAAGAGATTAATAAATCACGTATGTCCACAATATAATATTCCATCAAGGAGGTACTTTTCAGAAGAGATTATCCAAACAATATATAAAAGGGTAAAGAACAAATAACACTTCAGCTGCAAGAAATTCAAGCAATATCATTAACATCAGATATTTGGACTTGCTCATATAACAATGAAAGCTTTATAAGTATGTCAGGGCATTGGATTGATAAAGATTTTCAAAGGAACATTACAAATCAGTAGTTTTAGTGTTTCTCATTCAGCAGAAAATATATGTCTAAAAAGTGAGGAAATACTTAAGAGCTGGGATTTAAAAAATAAAATATTCATGTTGTCCTAAGACAACGCTTCCCAACCTTTTTACTCCCACGTACCCCTTGATTAGGCTTTTCATGGATTAGTACCCTCTTTGCTCATAACTCCTCCTACCTGTCCCTTCACGCCAAAAAAAATGTTTGTTTTTGTTGGATAGTAATGTTCTTAGGGTTAGCTAAATAATCAAAAGACTCAAATTAAT
>JABUQX010011528.1:57500-67500 GCA_015478945.1 Trachelipus rathkii | reverse complement strand
AGAGAGTGGTTAGGAGAGTTTGGGAGGCGGAGGGGATAGGAAAGGAAGGGGGAGACCAAAAAGGAGTTGGATGGATGGAATAAGGGAGTTGCTGGAGGAGGGAGGAATGAGGGAGGAAGAGGGTAGGGTGTTGGCGAGAGATAGAGTGGGGTGGAGGAGGTGGGTGAGGGCGAGATGAGGGGAAGTGTAAATGAGTGAGGCTGTAAGTACCACTACCCGCACAAGAGGGAAAAAGTGAAGAAAAAAAAAAATAAAAAAAAATAAAAAAAAATATATATATATATATATATATATATATATATATATATATATATATATATATATATATATAATATACAACGATAATATAATAACATATATATATATATATATATATATATATATATATATATATATATATATTCAGCTGACAGAGAATCCCTACTCCGTCGTCTCTCATTGTTGTTGTTGTTTATTTCAATTTGATTTGGTCATATATATATATATATATATATATATAAATATATGTGATGTATTTATATATATATATATGTATTTATATATATATATATATATATATATATATATATATATATATATATATATATACTATATATATATATATATATATATATATATATATGCTATATATAATATATATATTAAAGTAAAAACCACTAAATATAACATAAAAAAGAAAAAAAGAAAAATTAGCACTTTAATCGTGAGATATTAAAAGAGAGGGGGGGGGAGGCGTAACGTTTCGACACTCTCTCGTGTCTTCTTCAGACGCCAGTTAAAAAATAAATGTAAATGAAAAGCAAAAATGGGAATTAGGAGGTAACCTACGAAGCAGAAAAATATTGGTTGGCGGGGTATGAGAGATAATAAATATATTACACTGTTACAAAATAAATGAATAATGGGAAATTATTAGTAAATATAAATGTAGACATAAATAGTTTACTAATTTTTGTTCTAGTGCAGTGAAGGTGGAACAGACTCATAAAAATAATTTTTTGAAGTATATATATATATATATATATATATATATATATATATATATATGTAATATATATTATAATAATAGCAATAATAATAACTGCTTCTTCTTTCTTCATGCTGCTTAGCCAACAATAATAATAATAATAGCCAATAATAACAACTAACTTAATAACAATAATAATATATATGTATATATATATATCATGCTGCTATATATATATATATATATTACAACTGCTACTACTGTTAGTCGAACTCTGACCCATAATGTTTGATGTAAACCGCAGATAGTCTGTCGTTGTGGCTGTTGTTGTCGTTGTTGTTGGTGATGAACGTGACGTTATAGGAAAAGATTTACTTTCATGAACGTTCAGGATGAACAAATTCATACACATAAACCACGCACATTTGTTAACGATGACGTAGCAGTATAGATGAACTCTAAGATGTTCACGATGAACGAATCTGTGTGATGAACGCTGAGCTCAGCTACGTTCATGTGATCGGCTACGTGTACTTAATACACATCGAATGTACTTAAGGGTACCGAAGAAGATAAGAATGAAGTCTCTTTCCAGTGATTCGAAGTTGTTTCATTGGAAAACTTTTATTTAAGTCCATGTTTTAAAGCTTAGTGAAAATATAAAATGCATACGATTGAATCGAATTGGGTGATATATTTAATAGTAATAAGTTTGTACTACTATTACAGCTACTACTACTACCCCTGTTACGGCTACTACAACTACTACTACTACTACTACAAATGTTATACGGCCGCTGAACCAATTCTAGTTTAATGTAATCCGCTAGCATCTTTTTCTTCTAGTTCATGTATTCGGCTGCTAGGTAGTGAGAATTTTATTACTGTTACTGTTATTTTCATGAAAATGGGTGCTCAAAAACGATACTTAAAGCTATAAAGTTGTAAAGCATGGCTCGGTGAGAGAGGGTGTGGTGGACCCATGCAGGGGGATTATTAACCCAACGGCTTTAAGTACTTAGGGTCAGTAAACATAAAAATAAGTGACTTTATTAATATATCAACCTGAAAAATTATAAGGCTGAAACGTTGTCTAGGTTAGATTCGATGGAGAATTTTGTTAATGTCATCGTTTATCCGCAGTCCATAACGGTGTCAAATTTGATAAATATAGTTTTGGGACCTAAGTTTTTGTTGTTAGTGGTAGACCTATTGCTGGCTGATAGTTATATACCTAATATACATATGTATATATATATATATCTTATATATAATAATATAATAATATATATATATATATATATAACTACTATATTTATATTAACATATATCTATATATATATATATATATATGAATTTAAATAAAAATGTCTAATATATATATATAATAATAATAATATAATATATATATATAACTCAATAACAATATATATATGTATACATAACTATATATATATATATATACTTTATATATATATATATATATATATATATATATATATATATATATATATCCTGACTACTTTCATGAAATTGCCAAAAACTGAAAAGTGAAACTCATATAAAATGTATATAATAATATTATATGTAATAACCAACTTAATAACCATCATCTTTCTTATAACATATATATAATCTATGCCCCTAACTCTTTATATACTTTAATAACATATAACTAATATGTAATTTTCAAATCTCTCTCTCTCTCTATATATATCTATATATATAACATATATATATATATCTCTATATATATATATATATATATATATATATACTATGTATATGTAGCTCTTTTAGCTTCCTTTAGGCTATTAGCCCTTTAGTGCTTCATGAGCTTCATCTTTTGTTCTTTTCCTCTTCATAGAATGATTGAGCTGATATTGTGTCATGTATATATATACATATATATACCTTATATATATACATATATATATATATATATATACATATATATATATATATATATATATATATATATATATATATATATATATATATATATATATATATAGATATATATATATATATATATATATATATACATGGGCATAACTATTTGGATGAAATCTAAAGGGGGGCCAGATTTTTTTTAATTCGAATTTCACAAGGAAGCATATATATAATAATAATAATAATATATATAATATATATATATATATAATATATATATATTTATATATATATAACTAATAATATATATATATGCTATATATAATAATAATAATAATATAATAATAATAATAATAATATCTATATATATATATATATATATATATATATAACATAATATAAATAAATATTATACATAAGATAGCTACAACCTTAATTAATACCTATATATATATATATATATATATATATATATATATATTTACTTTATATATATATATATATATATATATATATATATATATATATATATATATATATATATATATATATATATATATATATATATATATATATATATATATATATATATATATATATATATATATATATATATATTTACTACTCTATTATATATATATATATATATATATTTATATATATATATATATATATATATATATATTGTATATCTACTATATATATATATATATATATATATATATATATATATATATATATATAATGAGTACTTACAAGGTTATTTTGGCGTTTTTCTTTTGTTCTTCGAACCGTCTTCGACGTTTACGCACCGGCGGCACTGTATTTACTATTTGAATCCAAATTTATATTTGATAATAAATGTCTGATATTGAATGCTTAATTCACTATGTCAGTCAGAAATTAAATTTGGAAAGACTGTGTAAGTCATATATGACCTTTTTTAGTTACTTTAATCACAAGTAAAATGAACTATAAAAAGTAGTTGCGAAAAATATTTGGATTTGGTTGAGGCAAGCACTTAAATAACTAATTTATTGTTTTTTATTTCAGTTTAATTATTGTTTATTTGGAAATAAAAATTTAATTCTTCTTCTTTCCTTTCCAAATTCTGTTATAACATCATCAATTAGTTGTGTTTTTTTTCAAAACTTTTTCTCTGTGAACACTGAGCAAACATAATCCATTTAATCGATCTTCAGAAATGGTTGACCTTAGCCAAGTTTTAACTCTTCTTAAAGTGCTGAATGATCTTCCAATTGTGCAAGTCGTTGGTGGAAGCGTTAGAAGAATTTTAATTGCTTGTAAAACAACAGGGAAAAAGCGCAATGTTTTAGGATCAGTTCACTATAGCACACATTTTCGTCTACATCTAACCCTTGGTGTCCATCTGATTTCTTCCATAAGTTGAACCATGATTCTGCTTCACCTTTCCAGTTCTCAATATTGTATATAGTTTGAAGTGATTCAATTTTTCTGTTTTATTCAGATATGGTTAAATTTTTAATTCTAGAGGGATGTAAAATACAGAGAAATGTTGGTATTCTGTTGTCGTCCGAAAATCTGATATGCAGAGACGAAATCAGTGAATCTAGGTATGGTATAAATAGAGAAACCCTGAAATAATCCTCCACAGAACTACATGAAATGTTAGGTCTTTGCATTTGTTTGGACACTATACGTGGCATTGAGAATTTTATATAAAAAAAATTCTATAGGTTCCTTAACACTAGTAAAACGTTCCTTGAAAACAGACGCGACATGTTTTTCGTCTCTATTGTTTTTTACTATTTCTAACACCTTTTCAACGTGACTGTGAACCTCTTCCAGATTGATAGTTTTAGTTTGAAAAATGTTCGTGACAGGCTCAAAGTAAGAGGAATACTTGGCCATGATAACTAAGCAAATAATGAATTTAGGAGTTCCTTTTGCTGACGAAAGTTGAAATGCTGCTGTTCCTGTGGCCTTAGTTACTTCTGAATCTGATGACAAAGTTTCCAAAACTGATTTAATGTGAATGAAATTTTCAAAACAAATTTTGATGGACTTGTATTTTGAGACCATCTTGTTTCGCATAGCATTGGTATATTCATTATCAGTTTCCTACGCAATGGGCTTTCACGAAAAAATCTTTTAACTTCTTTCACTGTGCCCACAGTATTTCGAAATTCGGGAACAAGATTCAAGTCATTAACAACTAAATTTAAGCGATGAGAAGCACAGTGAAAAAATTTGGCCTTGGGATATTGATTTCTTATTATTTTCTGTACTCCATTTTCTTTTCCAGCCATGGTTGAGCATCCATCAAATCCAAGTCCAGCGACTTTATTCATATTTAAATTGTAAGCTTCTCTGGTAGTCAATAAAATGACTTCTGCTATATCTTCAGCTTTTAATTTTTTCATATCTATGATATCTTGCTTAAAGGAGTAAAACCTAAAAATTCTTCTCTAGCTTTCAACTCCTTATTAACGAAACGAACGCCAATTGACAGCTCCTCCACCAGAAATGTCTGTTTGTTTCATCCCTTAGAGTGAAAAGTATTCTTCATCAGCTCAACTCCATCACACAATGTTTTTACAAATTAGGTTCCCGCATATGGATATGAGCTCATTCTGGATATATTTTGTGTATTTTTGATTACCTCCACTTGATTGTAAATGCTCAGTAAGCACAGCATCACCAGCTTCAACTCTGAATTTTAACAAATCCGAAAAATTACCCGTATCTGCAGTACTGCCTCGAACAGCTAGATCAAAGTTGAAATTATTGGCAGCAACTATTTTTTTCGATAATTAAATGTTCAGCATTATTTAATTATTCAAAAACATTAACACGTTTATTTAAAATTATTGAGAATTAACATGGTTCCTTGCATGTGAGTGAAAGTCTTTATATTTTAAGATTGGTCTGACAATAAATGAACCCAAAAACCCTCTTTTGACGCAAGGCCTAAATAACACGCATAATTTACAGAATATACTAACAACGAATTGTATTGATTTAGCCAATCGTAAAGGAAAGCCCTTTGCCTCCTGTGATATCTTGCTTAAAGTTGTAAGTGCTTAGTGGTTTGCATGGATTTGTTAATAAATCAAATTTTAGATTGTCAGTAATTCTATTTTGAATAATGTAATTTCCAATATCCAAACAACGATTTTCAACAGTTGGTTCTACGGCAGATGCGGAAGCTTCATTCATATGATTAATACAGGTGCCGACAATACTCGGGACGGCATTAGCACTGCCATTTGCATTAACACTAAAATATGAACCAGTACCATCATTCAATGTGTCAGTGGTTTGTTCAGTCAAAGAGTAATTATAATTATCACTAAGGCGAGGCCTCTTAATTACAAATTTATCCATTGTGATAATTTAAAATAATTTTTTTTCCTTTTTAGATTTGCTATCAATTATATTTTTTCAGAACCTAATTTTTTGATATTTTTTCGTATTAACCTCTACAATTTTCTCGAAATGACTTCAAACTTGAAATATACATAGATGGGTCTATTACGCACAAATTGCACATATTAGTTTTTTTGATTTTTGGAAAATTGTGCTCAGCAATGTCGAATTTCAAAACCTACTTTTTTTATTTTTTATTTGCTGAGCACAATTTTCCAAAAATCAAAAAACTAACATTTGCATTTTGTGCGTAATAGACCCATTTATGTTATATTTCAAGTTTGAAGTCATTTCGGAAAAAAATTGTAGAAGCTGATACGAAAAAATGTCAAAAAATTAGGTTCTGAAAAAATTAAAACGCCAAAACAATGACTAAAGACACAGAAAACACCTGAAAATGACGTTCTAGAGGTCAAAAAAAAGCTGCGGTTTGCTTTTTTCCCCATCAAAATTGTCTGAAAATTAAGAATTTTATGTCCATTTTTAGGTGGGGGCTAAAATGGGGTCCCAAAATTCCCAATATTGGATCCTCCCATTATTAAAAAAACAAAGAGAATGATAAATTGTTGCCCTAAAAAGAGCTCTCTTTTTATGGCAAAAATTTATCAGTTGTCGTACAGTTCATAAGTCTGAAATATATTTTAACTGAAGTTACAGCCAGGAATAGGGGAGGGCAGAGTAAGGGAGGCTAGAGAGGTAGGGCTGTAGGCTATTGTGCAAGTTTGCAAATTTGCTTTTTCGAGGGAAAGTTGCTTGATATATATATATATATATATATATATATATATATATATATATATATATATATATATATACTATATATATATATATATATAATTAACTTAGCAAATATATATATATAACAAATATATATATATATATATATATATATATATATATATATAACTTCTTTATGCTGGTCCTGCTGCTATATATATATATATATATATATATGTACTCACTTTCAGCAAAGCAAGCTGAAAATTTTTCAGCGAACAAAAGCTTTGAAATTCCAGGAGACGTATTTGCGCCCCACTCCGGCAGGCGTATTATAACATACAAGTATATATATATATATATATATATATATATATATATATATATATATATATATATATATATATATATATATATATATATATATATATATATATATATTGAGCAGAACGGGTTTAGTCCTATATAAAAATACTGATTCCATGAGTATATATATATATAATATATATATAATAATAATAACTATATATACCTATATATATATATATATATCTTATAATATATCTTCTATATGTATATATGTAATAATACTACTACTACTACTTTTATCAGCTTTATAACTATTATACGATTGAGGACAGGGTGTATTCTTATTCCTCTTTTTTTTCCTCTTCTTCTTTTTCTGCTTCTTTTTCTTCTTTTTCTTCTTTTTCACCTTCTTTTTTTCTTCTGTGTAACAGTTAAGATACCGAAAATAAAATAACTGACCATGTCTCATTCATTATCTTATTAAGATAACAGTTCTTAACAATGATTCATCTTTACTTTTTCCACTATCTTCTTTTTCTTCTCCTTTTTCTTCTTTTTTCTTCTTTTTCACCTTCTTTTTTTCTTCTGTGTAACAGTTAAGATACCAAAAATAAAATATCTATTAATATATATATATATATATATATATATATATACATATATATATATATATATATATATATATATATATCTTATATATATATATATCTCTGCTATACTCTCCCTCTTCTAACAACAATATATATATATATCTATTTAATTGTTGAGTAAGTTAAGTTTTAATTAAAACTGTGCCACCATTCTGCGAAAAGAAAAATATGATGGAAGGGGGTTTTCAGCCCCTTGCCACCAGGCGAAGAGAACTTAGAAATTTTCTTCATATGATTCGACAACTACGAATAAAGCTGCTTCACTTTAGCTATAACTCAATATTTTGAAATTTCTTCTTTCTGTAATTTTATTTTGATATTTCATTAAAATTGCCAAAAGAAATGTAGCCGAAAAGAAATGTAGCTCCTCCAACTCGAACTTCTATAATAAAAATAATTTACATTTTTAAATTTTTACAAAAAATCCAATGCGTAAATAGAATTTTTTTCTCTTTAGGTAATTACTGTAACTTCGGACAAATGATATATTCTCTTATGAAAATACATTTCTCAAGACACTTTTTAACAACCTTCTCATATTTTTAATCTAATTTAAACAGAGTCTATCAGAGTTTCGTTCTGTTCCAATCTTCCTTCAGGGTCTTCTCTTTCCTTCTTGGTCTTCTCTTTTTCCCTTCCCTTCTGTTTTTATTCCGTCCTTACTCGTGGTTTTATATCTCTATATTCATATATATATATATATATATATATATATATATATATATATATATATATATATATATATATATATATATACTATATATATATATATATATAATATATATATTTTATTATTTTTTTTATTATTATTAATTTTATTATTATTATTATTATTATTATTATTATTATTATTATTATTATTATTATGTATTATTATTATTATTATTATTATTATTATTATTATTATTAGTATTATTATTATTATTATTATTATTATTATTATAATGTATTATTATTATTATTATTATTATTATTATTATTATTTTTATTATTATTATTATTATTATTATTATTATTATTATTATTATTATTATTATTATTATTATTGTTCACCCTTCTCCGTTCTTATTTCTTCTTATTTCCTCTTGTGTTTCTTCTTTTTTTCATCTTTTTTTTTTTTTTTCTCCCTTCCCCTTTACCTATATTATATATATATATATATATATACTCTTATATATATATATATATATAACTAATATATATATAACAATATATATATATATATATATATATATATATATAACTAACTATATATTTATATATATATATATATATATATATATATATATATATATAATATATATATATATATATTATTTATTATTATTATTATTATTATTATTATTATTATTATTATTATTATTATTATTATTATTATTATTATTATTGTGTGTGTGTATTATCGCGCAAAAACTCTCCTCATTCATTGTATTATTATTATTATCACGCTATTATTAGACGAAATTTCCATCAATGAAACAACTGCCCAACATAAAGTTCATATCATCTCACTGAGCCGTTAGCACAGGGGCTTAAGACGCGAAGTCTTTGACTCAGCGATAGAGGGATCGTATCTCGGTGGCGAGAGGCACCGTTTCGTGTTCGAGATATGATAATTTTTAAAATGTGCGACGTCACAGCGTGTGACGTCACACGTCACAGAGTATTCGAGAGAGCGAGGCAGGCAGGCGGGCGGTCGAGGCGGGTGGATGAGCCAGGCAAACGACGGGCGCGGTCCCCCGCAAGGGGACACCGGGAATGCGCGGGAACCCCGGAAAGGTACTTAATCCACTTCCAAGTGTACTTAATGCACTTCCAAGTGTACTTAATCCTGTACTTAACGGTCATGTGTGTGTGTGTGTGTGTGTGTGTGTGTGTGTGTGTGTGTGTGTGTGTGTGTGTGTGTGTGGCTTCGCCACACACACACAGCGATGACGTCAGCGTAAGTAGCTCATGAAAGTAAGTAGCTCGTGTAAGTAGCTCATGTAAGTAAGTAAGCCGTGTGCACGGTTAGGGTTAGTAAGCAATGTGCGCGGCTACGCCGCGCACATGG
>JABUQX010011528.1:37500-52500 GCA_015478945.1 Trachelipus rathkii | reverse complement strand
CTGAACTTACCCTGATATTTTTGATGGAACGTACGCCTGATATTTTTCCTGAAAAGTATCCTGATATTTTTTCTTGTAAAGTACCCTGTTATTTTTCGTGGAACGTACCCTGATATCATTCGTGGAACGTACCCTATTATTTTTCGTGGAACATACCCTGGTATATTTCTTGGAAAGTACTGAATGTTTTCTTTGGAAAGTACCCCTGATATTTCTTGAAAGTACCCTGGTATTTTCTTGGAAATTATCCTTATTTTCTTTAAGTACCCTGATATTTTGATGGAACGTACTCTCAGCAATTTTACTTGAAAGACCCCTTGACACTTTCAGTGTTGTTAAGATACTTCAGTTCTTTTCGTATGGAATGACCCTGTTATTTTTCATGGAACGTACCCTGGTATACTTCTTGGAAAGTAGCTTGAAGTAGTAGGGGAGCTATTCCGGTAGACGAAAGTGACCGCGACCTTTTGACCTTTTTTACCGCGACCTTTCTTTGAACCTTTACTTTTGGGCAACCTGAAATTTTTTACCTTAACTTTTTTTGGCAAATTTTATGAGAACCCGGATTTTTGTGTGAGAACCCGATTTTGAGGAGAACCCCGGATTTTTTGAAACCCGATTTTGAGAACCCGGAATTTTTGGAGAATCCGGATTTTTTGAGAACCCGGGAATTTTTTGAGAACCCAATTTTTTTGAGAACCCGGATTTTTTGAGAACCCGAATTTTTTTGAGAACCCAATTTTTTGAGAACCCAAATTTTTTGAGAACCCTAAATTTTTTTTGGCAACCAAATTTTTCGGCAACCTAATTTTTGCAACCCTTTCCGAAGAGGTGCGCCCAAACGGGTTGCTAAGCAACCGTTGTAACGTATACCCACCCCCTATTTTACGCCCCCTAATTTTTTCGATCATGGGTCAATTTTTGCCCACGGTAATTTTTTGTCCTTCCTTTACGGGCATAGCCCTTTTTTGATATCTTAACCTTGTTTGACCATGATATTCGGCCTTAACCTTGCCGTAACCTAACCTAACCAACCTAGCCTAACCTAACCTAACCTAACCTAACCTAAACCTAACCTAAACCTAACCTAACCTACCTAACCTACCTAACCTACACCAGCCTACACCTACACCTAGCCTACACACAGCCTTCACCTAGCGTACACCCTACACCTAGCCTACCCTAACCTAACCTAACCTAACCTAACCTAACCTAACCTAACCTAACCTAACCTAACCTACACCTACACCTAGCCTACACCTACACCTAGCCTACACACAGCCTTCACCTAGCGTACACCTACACCTAGCCTACCCTAACCTAACCTAACCTAACCTAACCTAACCTAACCTAACCTAACCTAACCTACACCTACACCTAGCCTTACACCCGTACCACGCTAAGGCCACAACACACCTTCAGCCTGCGTACCCTACACTAGCTACACCCGCCTACACACTACCGTACACCTGACCCTAGCCTCCACCACCTTGAGCTCATCCAGGTAAACTGATGCCTAGCCTTTGTTAGGTATCTGGATGGTAACATGAGGTCATGTAGGTACCTGACCTGTATGGATCTATCCTAACTTATTTCCATCCGCTGGCACACACACACACACACACACACACACACACACACACACACACACACACTTACACTTATACATACATTCATTATGACACTTACATTTACCCATAGACACTTACATTTACACGGTTCCCAATCACCGTAAAGAGTATCTATGATGTTCTATTAGTGTTCCATGAGTATTAGATGAGTGCCAGTTGAGTGCGTGTTCAAAGTGCCAATGAGTGCCAATGTGCCAAATGAGTGCCAGGAGTGCACATAGTGCCAAGTAGTGCCACGATAGTGCCACTGAGTGCCACTTTTTCAAAGCTTTTCTAGCCTCCCCTGAGCCCCGAATAGCCCTAATATGGGTGTCTACCCCTAGGTAATAAGGTATGAGGAATCGATTGGTGTATATTACAATCTGCTAGAATGCTTCCTACTATGAGTTAGTCTTTTTCTATCACTTATAGCCTATATCATTACTTGCACACACACACACTAGAACACTTATACACACATTCACTATGACACTTATACAACCATGACACATATAAGCACTTACACTCTCCATAGACACCTACATTAAACCATATACACTTTACACTCACACCCACACACAGATACACTTACACTACACTCACACACTCGATATTTTAATGCTCGGCATTAATGCCTCAGCAATGATGCCTATCTTTGATGCCTCAAACTTGATGCCCCAACTTTATGCCCCAGCAAAATGCCTCAGGCAGTTGATGCCTCACTTTGAAGGTTCATCTTTGATACCATCTATTGATGACGTCATCTTGATGACTCATCTTTGATGACGTCATCTTTGATACCATCTATATTGATGATTCATCGTTGATGAAATCACTTTGATGGCTCATTCTCTAACCCTAGTATCAAAGACATAGCTAATATTAATGCTCTTCCCCTAGATCATATTGGAAAACACCAGGACACAGCATGATCTCTCCGCAGCTAAGTCCCACACCCCGCACCGCACGGTGCGTCCGCCGCGTTCCCCGCCACGCCGCCGTGCGCCCGCAGGCCCGCAATATTTCCGCGTCCCGCCCCGCCGCGTGCGCCCGCGAGCGCAATATTCCGCGCTAACCTACCGCCGCGTTGCGCCCGCAGGCGCAATATACCCGCACGAATTAGCTGATTTACTATTTTAACTTATATATTTATTAACATTATTTATTCTTTTATATTTTATCAAAACTTTTTAATTATAAATTTTTTAAAAATGTATGTAGAAGAAAAAGCTAAATATGATATAAAATATTTTATTTTACTACAATGTACGAAATTTACTAAAAACATTAAAATTAAACAGACCTTAAAGCAGTAAATCAGTAAATCAATAGATTTACCTAACAACCTAGAAAGGGATTAGTTGGCTTTTGTTTTACTGTTTTACTGCTTTAACTCTGTTTTACTGCTTTAACTTTCTGCTTTACTGCTTTAACTTTCTGCTTTACTGCTTTAACTTTCTGCTTTACTGCCTTTAACTTTCTGCTTTACTGTTTTAAACTTTCTGCTTTACTGTTTTAACTTTCTGGTTTTTACTGTTTTAACTCACATGTTTACTGCTTTAACTCATTATATTTATTAAACATTACATACCTTAAAGCAGGTAAATCAAATAGAGGTGTTATTACCTAACACCTAGGGGATTAGTATGCTTTTGTTTTTACTGTTTTACTGCTTTTAACTCTTGCTTTACTGCTTTAACTCTTTGCTTTTACTGCTTTAACTATCTGTTTACTGCTTTTAACTTTCGCTTTACTTGCTTTAAACTCATATTAATTTATTATACATTTATTATTATTTTATTTTGTTTTAATACTTTTTATTTTTATTCTTTTTATTCTTTTTATTTTATTTTTATTATTTTACTTTTATTATTATTTTATTTTGTTTTAATACTTTTTTTTTTTATTGTTTTTATTTTTTTATTTTATTATTATTTACTTTTTGTTATTATTTATTTTGTTTTTAATACTTTTTATTTTTATTCTTTTTATTCTTTTTATTTTATTTTTATTATTTTACTTTTATTATTATTTTATTTTGTTTTAATATTTTTTATTTTTTTTTTTTTTATTCTTTTTATTTTTTTTTTATTATTTTACTTTTATTATTATTTTATTTTGTTTTAATACTTTTTATTTTTATTCTTTTTTTTCTTTTTTTTTTTTTTTTTATTTTACTTTTTTTATTATTTTATTTTTATTATTTTTATTATATACTTAATGTTATTTACTTCATGCCTATTGTTATTATTATTTAGAAACACACACACACACACACACACACACACACACACACTTACACTTATACACACATTCACTATGACACTTATACACACATTCACTATGCCATTTACATTTACCCATAGACACTTACATTTACACTTATACACACACACAGATTTACTTACACAGATTTACTTACACTCACACAGATTTACTTACACTCACACACAGATTTACTTACACACACACACACACACACACAGGATTTACTTACACTAACATATTTACTTACACTCACACAGATTACTTACACTTCACACACAGATTTACTTATACACACATACAGATTTACTACACACACAGAGTTACTTACACACACACAGATTTACTCACACTCACACACAGATTTACTTACACACACACACACACACGCACCAACTCACTTACACACCCCACACCACACGCACACTCCACTTACACACGCCACACACGCACATTCAGCTTCACATATAACGTATAATTTATTAAAACATTTATGTTTTAATTAAACACGTACATTATATTACTCATTCAAATATAACAAAAATTATTTTCAAAGTTTCTTAAAACTTCTAATAAATCAATCATTATCTTTGAACAAAGAATTTATTATAAACTGTTAATACTTTTTGTTATAAATTTTATAACTATCAAAATAAAAATAACTTAGTAAAATTTTTATGAAATTTATTAAAAAATATATATTTTACGTACCTTAAAACAATAAATCAGAAAATAGTAAGGTCAGCCCCTAGCCACCCTCTACACCAAGCTATGCCACGTTTTGTTCTTTGACTTACTGCTTACATCATCTTTAGCGATGTAATAAGTAAAAAATAACAAAAGTTCTTCTCTGCTAACATAACAGGGTATTTTATTAAAATCATTCTAAGTTTTAATTTAAAAATAACAATTATTCACTTTACATTTTATATTATTCGCTCGATGTTTAACTAAAAAATTTTCAAAGTTTTTTTAAAATAATTTGGATTTTCTTTATTATTATCTATGTACCATTGAACAATCAACACGAGAAAAAACACAAACCAACCCGCACTCGTTTACAGATACGGAAACGACTCTCTCTGTAAAGGGTTGAAATAACTACTTTAGCCTAAATTTAGGATTTAATCCGTTTTGTACCCCGGGGCGATTTGGGCCTAATACCAGGTCAAAAATATATTTCAAAACTGACCTTTTTCTGTAAAATTGGTTGCAATAACTACGGTTAGGCCTTTAAATTAGGCCTATAAAATTTAGGATACCTTTTGTATCCACAGGCGGAAAATTAAGCCTAATACCAGGTCAAAAGGTAATTCCATATATACCAGATCGATAACTCAATGTATTATTTATAAATATAGTTTCAAACCGAAACATGCTGGATCTAAGATCCTTGATCAGGTTAAGAAGAAAATGTTACCTTTCTTGTGGGAGTTGGACGGAGTAATCCTTATCCCTATATGACCTCGTATGTGATTGGTCGGAGAATTATTTTATCGCTTTTTGGTTTTTAAGGTATGAAAAAACATGTTTTTTCATTTCCTGATATTTAGTTTCGTTTTATTTAAACTTCCTTATCACAGAAATATTTATTTTATTTAAGAAGTAAAAATAAAGGATAATAAAAACTTTATTATATAATTAGAAATTTAATAATCATTATTCACGTAATTTATATATATATATATATAATATAATATTATATATTATATATATATATATATATATATATATATATATATATATATATATATAAGTATATATATATAATAATATATATATATATATATAATATATATATATTATATATATATATATATAAGGATAACATTAAATATATACAAGAGTGTTAAATATATTTACAATGGTTTTATATATAAGGTTAACATTAAATATAATACAAGAATATTATTATATATTACACTTCCCACATGATGTTCGCCTATTTATTATAAAATTCTTTAAATCTTTGCAAATATGCCAATCATTTATCTCATTATCGATGATATAGTTTCTTGTCTCAGTAATACCTTCAGGTTAACACATACGTAAAAAGTTCCCCGCTCAGATATCATAGTATTATTTACATTCTGGGTCACCTGCATAAATACTTTCTTGCCATGTTTTCAAAGTAGATAAATGAATTTCTGTACCGTCTATAGAACTTTAGTGGAAAAGCGATCGATGATGCGCGTTTTTAGGATCATCGATCAGGGTTTCCTTAAATGCGTAGTATTCTTGGTAAAACATGTAATGAATTACGGTACGTAATTAGATAACACATTTGTCTTCTTCATCTGCATTAACATTCGCCTACGTACCTCTACATATATTTCATCTGCGCTAGGCCTGAATGTAGAATCCAAATGATGTAGGTTCAAATACGTTCGTTTCATTATTTCTCTCCCATAAACTAACTTCCAAGCTGATTATGTTTTGATGTTTATAAAATGATAGAAGTAAGTTGCTTATCGCGCGTTTCTTTCGCACAGGCTTAATTAAACTGTTTCGGTCACAGTTAAAGCTGAGCTTGCGTGTTGTTTTAAAGTATTCTTGTAAGCCACTCTCAGGATGATTACATATACAAATAATTCATTGGGGCCCTCACGAAAATACGGCTTGGTATATAACATTGGTGAGTTGGGTAGCACCAAGCTTTGAAAAAATTCAAATCCATCGGGCTTTTCTTTTATATAAGAATGAAACCCTACACCGGGGATCTTGATTCCCATTAGGACAAGTCTTATTGAAGGTATTACCTTGTTAAGGTGACATGATATACACTTAGTGAAAATTAGAACACTTTTATTACAAATCAGGGAGATAACTTGTGCAGCGCTTAACAGCCAAAACGAGTATGATTTTAAAAATGAGTTTGGATCTTAAAACATCCGACGCTCAAAATATAATTCATCCAAATCAGAGGTAGGGCTCAGGATATGAAAAAACATTGTTTTTTTCATGACCTTAAAAACAAAAAGCGATAAAATAATTCTCGACCAATCACATTCGAGGTCATATAGAGATTAGGATTACTCCGTCCACTCACAAGAAAGGTAAACATTCCCTTCTTCCTGATCAAAGGATCTTACCGATCCAGCATGTTGCGCATTGAAATATTTTATTTAAATAATAACATTGATTCTCGATTTTTGTATATACTGGAATTACCTTTTTGACCTGGTATTAGGCTAAATCGCCCCGGGTAAAAACTAAAGGATTTTCCTTAAATTTACATAAATTTAGGCCTAAGTAGTTATTTGCCACACACATATTTACAGAAAAGGTCAGTTATGAAATTATATTTTGACCTTGGTATTAGGGCCTTAAATCGCCCCGGGGTACAAAAGGATTATCCTAAATTTAGGCTAAAGTAGTTATTTCAACCCATTTTACAAGAGAGAGGTCAGTTTCGTATCCTGTAACGAAAGTGCAGGGATTGGTGTTTTTCTCGTGCGTGTTGGATTCAATGTACATAGATAAGTAATAAAGAAAATCCAAATTATTTAAAAAAAACTTTGAAATATTTTTAGTTAACATCGAGCGAATAATATAAATGTAAGTGAATAATTGTTATTTTTAAAAAAAACTTAGAATGATTTTAATAAAATAACATTTAGTAGCAGAGAAGAGAACTTATTTGTTTATTTTTATACTATATTACATCGCTAAAGATGATCCTTGGTTAAAGCAGTAATGTCCAAAGAAACAAAACGTGGCATAGCCTTGAGTAGTCAGAGAGGTGCTAGGGCCGAACTATTTCTGATTTTCTTGATTTATTGCTTAAGGTACGTAAAATTTATGTTTTTAATAAAATTCATAAAATTTTACTAAAAGTTATTTTAAAACTTGTTAGTTATAAAATTTATAAACAAAAAGTATTAACAGTTAATAATAAATTCTTTGTTCAAAGATAGATTGATTATTATAGAAAGTTTTAAGAAAAACTTTGAAATAATATTTAGTTTTCTAGTTATATTTTGAATGAGTAATTATAATGTACGTGTTTTTTAATTAAAACATAAAATGTTTTTAATTAAATTTTCATTTCAGATGTGTAAGTGAATGTGCGTGTGGGTGTGTATGTGAGCGTCCGTGCTGGCGTGCGTGTTGTAAGTGAGTGTGTGTGTGTGTGTGTGTAAGTAAATCTGTGTGTGAGTGTAAGTAAATCTGTGTGTGTGTGTAAGTAAATCTGAGTGTGTAAGTAAATCTGTATGTGTGTATAAGTAAATCTGTGTGAGTGTAATAAATCTGTGTGAGTGTAAAGCAAATCTTGTGTGTAAGTAAATCTGTGTGTGACTATGTGTGTGTGTGTAAGTAAATCTATGTGTGTGTGTGTGTAAGTAATCTGTGTGTGAGTTGTAAGTAATCGAGTGTGAGTTGTAAGTAAAATCTGTGTAAGTAAATCTGTGAGTGTGTGTGTGTCTATGTGTAAAATGTAAGTGTCTATGGGTAAATGATGCATATGTGAATGTGTTGTATAAGTGTCATATGATGTGTGATAAGTTTAAGTGTGTTGTGTGTGTTGTGTGTGTGTGTAGTGTGTGTGTGTGTGTGTTGTGTGTGTGGTGTGTTCTAAATAATAATAAACAATAGGCATGAAGTAAATAAAAGTATACATAAAGTATAATATAATAAAAATAATAAAAAAATAAAATAATAATAAAGTTTAAAATAATAAAAATAAAATGAAAAGAATAAAAAATTTAAAAATTAAAGAGTATCAAAACAAAATAAAATATAATAAAAGTAAAATAATAAAAATAAAAATAAAAAAATAAAAAGAATAAAAATAAAAAGTATTAAAACAAAAAAAATAATAATAAAAGTAAAAATAATAAAAATAAAAATAAAAAGAATTAAGAAAAAGAATAAAAATAAAAGTATTAAAAACAAAATAAAATAATAGTTAAAAGTTAAAATAATAAAAATAAAATAAAAAGATTAAAAAAGAATAAAAATAAAAAGTATTTTAAAACAAAATAAAATAATAATAAAAAGTAAAATAATAAACATAAAATAAAAGAATAAAAAGAATAAAAAATAAAAAAGTCATTAAAAACAAAATAAAAGAAAACATTTAATGTTAATAAATATATGCAGGTTAAAACAGTAAAGCAGAAAGTTAAAGCAGTAAAGCAGAAAGTTAAAGCAGTAAAGCAGAAAGTTAAAGCAGTAAAGCAGAAAGTTAAAGCAGTAAAAACAGTAATAAAACAAAAGGCCAGTACTAATCCACCTAAGTGTTAGGTAATTAACACCTCCTATATGATTAACTGATTTACTGCTTTAAGGTATGCTTAAATGTTAATAAATATATGAGTTAAAGCAGAAAACATGTGAGTTAAACAGTTGGAGTAAAGCAGAAAGTTTAAAACAGGTTAAAGCAGAAAGTTAAACAGTAAAGCATATATGTTTTAAAGCAGTAAAGCAGAAAGTCTAAAGCAGATAAAGAACAATTTAGAGAGGAATCGTAGGAAAGTTTTAAAGCAAGTTAAAACAAGAGTTAAAGCAGTAAACAGTTTAAAACAAAGGCATACTAATTCCCTAGGTGTTAAGGTACACTCTATGATTACTGATTTTACTGCTTTAAGGTATGTTATGTAATTGTTTTAGTAAAATTTCGTACAATTGTAGTAAAATAAAATGATTTTATATCAGACACTTTGGCTTTTTCTTCTTACATACAATTTTTAAAAAATTTATAAATTAAAAAAGTATTAAGTAAAAATATAAAAGAATAAATAATGTTAATAAATATATAAGTAAATAGTAAATCAGGCTAATTCGTGCGGGTGCTGGGTTAGTATTGCGCCTGCGGGGCGCACGCGGCGGGGGTACGCGGGAATATTGCGCCTGCGGGGCGCAACGCGTGCGGGCGAGAAACGCGGAAATATTTGCGCCTGCGGGCGCACGCGGCGGGCGGGAACGCGGCGGGACGCACCTGCGGGTGCGGGGTCGTGGGCCTTAGCGCGGAGAGATCATGCTGTGTCCTGGTGTTCCAATTATGATCTAGGGGAAGACATTAATATTAGGTGTAGGTAGAAAAGGGTAGAGATGAGCCATCAAAGATTTCATCAAAGATGAATCATCAATATAGATGGTATCAAAGATGACGTCATCAAAGATGAGTCATCAAAGATGACGTCATCAAAGATGAGTCATCAAAGATGAACCTTCAAAGTTGAGACATCCAATGCGAAGGATTATGCTCGGGGCATTCCAAGTTGGGGCATCAAAGTTGAGGCATCAAAGATGAGGCATTGCTGAGGCATTAATGCTGAGGCA
The DNA here is from genome assembly GCA_015478945.1 of Trachelipus rathkii. NCBI lineage: Eukaryota > Metazoa > Arthropoda > Malacostraca > Isopoda > Trachelipodidae > Trachelipus > Trachelipus rathkii. The sequence goes on along the minus strand of JABUQX010011528.1, from coordinate 42,340 downwards.
TCAAAATATCGAGTGTGTGAGTGTAAGTGTAAGTGTATCTGTGTGTGGTGTGAGTGTAAGTGTATATGGTTTAATGTAGGTGTCTATGGAGAGTGTAAAGTGCTTATAAGTGTTTCATAGTGTGGTATAAGTGTCATTAGGAATGTGGTTGTATAAGTGTCATTGTGTTTATGTGTTTGCAAGTAATATATAGGCTATAAGTGATAGGAAAAGACTAACTCATAGGAGGAAGCATTCTAGCAGATTGTAATATACACAAATCGATTCCTCATACCTTAGATTACTAGGGTAGACACCCAAATATTAGGGCTATTCGGGGCTCAGGGAAGGGTAGAAAAGGCTTGAAAAAAGTTGGTACTCAGTGGACTGATGTGGCACTCACTTGGCCACTATGTGCACTCACTTGCACTCATTGGCACTTCCACTTGGCACTCATTGCACGTCATTGGCACTCACTTGCACGTCACCTGGCACTCATCTTAATACTCATTGAACACTAAATTAGAAACATCACTAGATACTCTTTGACGGTGATTGGGAACCGTGTAAATGTAAGTGTTTATGGGTAAATGTAAGTGTCATAAATTGAATGTATGTATAAGTGTAAGTGTGATGTGGTGTGTGTGTGTGTGTGGTGTGTGTGGTGTGTGTGGTGTGTGTGTGTGATGGAAATAATTTAGGATAGATCCATACAGGTCAGGTACCTACATGACCTCATGTTAAGACAGTTCCCTACAACAGGTACGGCATCAGTTACCTGGATGAGCTCAAGGCTGGGTGGAGGCTAGGTGCAGGTATAGGATAGGTGGGCTGGGTGGAGGCTAGGTGTAGGTGTACGCTAGGTGAAGGCTGTGTGTAGGCTAGGTGTAGTTACTGTAGCTAGGTTAGGTGTAGGTTAGGTTAGGTTAGGTATAGGTTAGGTTATTAGGTTAGGTTTAGGTTAGGGTTTAGGGTAGGCTAGAACTTAGTGTAGGCTAGGTGAAGGCTGGTTGTAGGCTAGGTGTAGGTGTAGGTTAGGTTAGGTTAGGTTAGGTTAGGTTAGGTTAGGTTAGGTTAGGTTAGGTTAGGTTAGGTTAGGGTAGGCTAGGTGTAGGTGTACGCTAGGTGAAGGCTGTGTGTGTAGGCTAGGTGTGGGTAGGTTAGTTAGGTTAGGTTAAGTTAGGTTAGGTTAGGTTTGTTAGGTTAGGTTTAGGTTAGGTTAGGTTTAGGTTCTAGGTTAGGTAGGCTAGGTTAGGTTAAGGTAGTGGTATCCGGCAAGGTCAAGGCCGAAATAATCATTGTCAAACAAGGTTAAGATATCAAAAAGGGCTATGCCCGTAAAGGGTAGACAAAAATTACCGTGGGCAAAGAATGACCCATGATGGTCGAAAAAATTACGGGGCGTAAAATAGTCGGGCGTGGGTAATACTACAACGTTGCTTACGCAACCGTTTCTGACCAACCTTCTTCGAAGGGTTTTGCCAAAAATTAGGGTTCCGAAAAAAATTGGGTTCTCAAAAAATTTGGTTCTCAAAAAGGTTTGGTTCTCAAAAAAATTTGGGTTCTTACAAAAAAGTTTGGGTTCTCAAAAAAATCAGGGTTTCTCAAAAAAAATGTGGTTCATCAAAAATTCGGGTATCAAAAAATCCGCGATTCTCAAAAAATCCGGTTCTTCAAAAAATCCGGGTTCTCAAAACATCCGGTCTCGAAAAATCCGGGTTCTCAAAAACTCCGCGGTCTCAAAAAAGGTCAAGCCAAAAAAAAAAAGTTAAGGTAAAAAATTCAGGTTGCCCAAAAAGGTAAAGGTCCAAAAAGGGTCGCGGTCAAAAAAAGGTCAAAGAAGGTCGCGGTCACTTTCGTCTACCGGAATAGCTCCCCTACTACCTTGATATTTTTCTTGGAAAGTACCCTGATATTTTTCTTGGAAAGTACCCCGGTATTTTTCGTAGAGCTTACCCCGATATTTTTGATGGAACGTACCATAATATTTTTCCTGGAAAGTATCCTGATATTTTTTCTTGTAAAGTACCCTGTTATTTTTCGTGGAACGTACCCTGATATTTTTCGTGGAACATACCCTGGTATATTTCTTGGAAAGTACCTTTGATATTTTTCTGGAAAGTACCCTGGGTATTTTTTTTGGAAAGTACTGTATTTTTCGTGAACTTTTACCCTGATATTTTTTGATGGAAGTACTCTGTATTTTTCCTGGAAAGTTACCCTGATATTTTTGTCTTGTAAAGTTCCCTGTTATTTTTCGTGGAACGTACCCTGATATTTTTCGTGGAACGTACCCTGGTATATTTCTTGGAAAGTAGCTTGATATTTTTATTTGAAAGTACCCTGATATTTTTCTTGGAAAGTACCCTGGTATTTTTCGTAGAACTTACCCCGATATATTTGATGGAACGTACCCTGATATTTTTCCTGGAAAGTACCCTGATATTTTTCTTGTAAAGTACCCTGTTATTTTTCGTGGAACGTACCCTGATATTTTTCGTGGAACGTACCCTGGTATATTTCTTGGAAAGTACCCTGGTTTTTCGTGAAACTTATCCTGGTATTTTTCGTGGAACGTACCTTGATATTTTTCTTGGAAAGTACTCTGATATTTTTCTTGCAAAGTACCCTTGTAGTTTTCGTGGAACGTATCCTGATATTTTTCGTAGAGCGTGACCTAAGAAAACAAGTTGACTTCACGATTTCAAGTTGTTCCAAACATATTGCTACCACGCAGCCGTCTTGATTTGATCTATCCTTTTACACTGAGTGTTCTATTCAATCTAATCTTTAATAGATCTCAAAGATCTTCTTTAGATGCTCTTGAGTGACATCTCTGCAGTGGGTGGTAGTGGCAAATTTCCCACCGTGTGGGAACGCTAAGTATATTTTGTTCAAATTAATAACGGATAGTCGTAATTTATAATATTTCCTAGAATGTCTGCAATAGCTAAGACATAGAAATGTATCTGAGGCTCGCTGATAACGCTGAATCTTCAGGAATTTATTTAAATAATATGAAATAAATTATAGGAAAAAATTAAGGAAATAGTAACCTTATTTTTATAGATTTACTTAATTACTTTATTATTTTTACAATAACATACTATTAAGTATTAATAGTTATACTTATATTCAACTATTCTTATATAGGTTAAACTAACCTTACTAACATAACCTCATTGTTTTAATAAAACATATTCCATAAATCACAAAGAGAGAAATAAAACAAATCCAAGAAAATATAATCAACCGTTTGCAAATAATCAGCAAATGCGTCTTCTTCTTTGTCGAGTTCATGTTTAGCTCGTCGAGTTCTAGTATCATCAGCTGTGCGGTGTTGTCGTAACCATGTCCTGACGTAATGCTCTGGATTCCATGTCCGGATATTTGGGCCATTCAACTTGATAAACATTAGGGTTGATACGGGCTCGATGGTCAGTCTTGTTCTAGTTGGCGATATTATTATTTTCATATGACTAAAACCCCATTCACACTCTGATGAACTGCAAGGAATGAGCTTGGAACAATTCATCAGTGGGTTTAAATCCTTTGGAATGACCGTGCTGTTTTCTAGATAATCTCTGAAGCTGTTTTTAATTTTGTTTAAATTCAACCTGAATCTTGCACAGAGCTTTTCGATTTCTTTTTCACCGTATCCAACTGATTTGTTGGGAGGCCAGCTTTTGCTTTCAAGCACTTGCAATTCTGAAAGAAGTGAAATATATTCTTTTTCGTGATTGTCGGTCCGTGTAGATGGTTCGTTGCTGCTTCTAGTGGTGAAAAGCCTTCTATTAAGGTTGTTAATGACACTTGATAGCAACTGCTGGTCATTAATAGCAGTTATTTTGCAACTACTTGTTAAGGGGACACCACAAAAGTTACCCTCGATTGCAGCTCTTTTGGCCTCAAGGCTTTTAGTGCCAGGTTTCTCTTTAAGGCACTCGAAAAAAGCAATTGACCTTCTTATGATTTTGTCTGCATAAACTACAGTCGTTTGCCTGTTTTGAAGACATTCTGAAACCATCGACAACTCTGCTAATATGTCATACATAATCGCCAAATCTGACAGAAATTGAGTTGATGTCAGGCGTTTAATCAATCCTCCGTACATCGCTCGTTCAGTTGTAGTTCTGTTCTTGTTTTCTTGGGCCTTCTTAAAATGAGAGTACAATGCTTGATAGCCATACCAAACGGCCGTTACTGTTTTCAATTTTTCGCCAAGTAGTAAGCTGATCTAAATATTTTTATGGTAGATTCGAGGTTGGACATGTTCATTTTATCACAAACATTTTCAATAGTTTCCTTATCCGCCTTAGCAGATATGGTCTCAGCTGTCAAGTGGCCTGTTGATTGTTTGTGTAGGAAAATTTTTTTTCTTAAAGAAGTAAGTTGGGCAGACTTATTAGACCCATTGAAAGTGATTGTAAATGCACACAATTCTTTAGAAATTGAAGTACGTTCCTTTTTGAAAGCACCAAGATGAGAAACTTGGCTACATAATGTACAGCCTAATTTACCGTTTTTGCAATCTAACCAAGGGAACGCTTCTTTTTTTGCGTTCCCACATATCCTTAGACCATATAGAAGGCCATTTTTGATACATTTTCAACGTCAGGTGTTGCCGAAGATGAAGAACTTACAGAAGAAGAACTTACAGCTGTTGCCGGTAAACCACTTTTATCATCTGAATCCTCGGTTAAATGTTCGCCTATATCTTTATTTTGTTGTTTAGTGAAGAACGACAGAAGTGTTTTTTGATTTATCTTGGACGATTCCATAATGCATACTGACACTGAGTAATTGCGTTCACCCTTCAGTTCGTCTGATTATTTATTATTAACAACGGCTACAGACAACA
>JABUQX010011528.1:17500-32500 GCA_015478945.1 Trachelipus rathkii | reverse complement strand
TTATTATTATTATTATTATTATTAATTATTATTATTATTATTATTATTATATTATTCAATATTATTATTTATATATATATATATTTATTTTAATATTAATAATTTATTATTATTATTATTATTATTATTATTATTATTATTATTATTATTATTATTATTATTATTATTATTATTATTATTATTATTATTATTATTATTATTATTATTATTATTATTACGTTGACTAATTTCTACGTTGTTGTTTTCGCGAATATTATTTGTTAAAAAGTCTTTTAATTGATAAACGTCATTGAGTAATTTTAGATTTCCTTCGAAGGTTAAAAAAGACATTTAATATATTTATAAATATCTTAAGAATATTTTTTCTTTTGTTAACCTACTACTACTACTACTACTACTACTACTACTACTACTACTACTACTACTACTACTACCACCACTACTACTATATAGTACGAAGTTCAAGATGAAGTAGTATCTATATCTGAATTTTGTAAACTTACATATTCGCTTAAATATCTAGCTTCTTTTCTCATCCACTGAAATATCAGAATCCCTTTTTAAATTTTTTTTTTTTTAATTAAAACGGTTTTAAAATTTATAATCAAATCGTTTTAAAATTTTTAAGCAAATCGAAAGGTAAAAGTTACATATTTTAAAATGTTTTATGTAGAGAGGGTTCTGTGTTGAATCTTATTTTTTTTGTTTCTATCCTATGTGTTGAATATAAAAAAACTGTGAGAAAGTAAAATGTATGGTTTTTAAGTTTGCTGACGATATTTTAAACTGGCAACTTCTGTTGGAAATAGTGAGGAATGAAAGAGAAAGGTCAGAATGACTGATAAATTTCTCGATTTGAAATAAATGTGGCGATTAAATTTCAATAGCAAAAACTGTAAGGCTTTTAAAGTGAGTAATGTAATTCAAATAGGAATTTTAATTATTATGTTAATTGGAAATTCTGGGGTAGGAGTCTGCTGACAAAGAAAATTACATGGGTATGGTTATTAGAGGTAATTTGAAAGTTTCCAAGAGTTGTTCAGAATCTAGAAATAGATCCGAAATATTAGATATGGTATAAGCGATGGTACGTGTTTTCCCTGTGGTAATAAGTAAAATCTGCAAAAAAAATTCCATATTTGAATATAACGAATAGTCTGTCCCCCCTCCCCACTTATCCAAGAACAAGTATAGATATGATGGATGAAGTTCTTCGTATTGCTCCAAATATTATTTATGGATTTGAAAATAAGCTATACGAGTCTAGATCAAAGGAACTTAGCATGGTTTTCTTGGAAATATTTCTTTAAATAGGACATGATGCAGGCTTGTAAAAAAATTTCATCTCTCGAAAATGTTTCACAATGTTGAGTGCACGAGATTATGATAAGAAAACTAAAATAGGTCAGGATAGAAAAAAATTAAACGGGCATTTCTTGATAAGATTTGGCAACACATTTCTTCAGTAACGTAGAATTAATTTTTGGAATGTTACCCTCAAGATACGATAGTTTAGTACTTCACTTGCAATTCATTAAAATATATAAGAATTATTTTGAAATTAATTAGGTTATATCATGTTTTCTCGCATTTCATCACCTCACTTATATATTTGATTGTAGAATTTACAATTTAATTTAGACTTTTAGAACACCAATTGCATAGTATTGATAAGTTTTTTTTTTTTTTTTTTTTTTTTTTTATGAATAACGATTAATTATCATTTTTTATTTCGTTTAATTACATGAATGGGTGTGCAGCTACTGTGATATGAAAATAGTAGCGACTGTGGTATTATAAATGTATATTTGCCTTATTGCGAATATTTTGTGACTATAATTAGTTTGATAATGTAATTATTATATTTATATAGTAAGCTCTCTCTCTCTCTCTCTCTCCTCTCTCTCTCTCTCTCTCTCTCTCTCCTCTCTCTCGCACAGCTCTCTCTCTTCCTCTCTCCTCTCTCTCTTCTCTCTCTCTCTCTCTCATTCGTCTCCCTCCCTCACCTTCCCTCCACCCTCTGAACAAATTAATATTATTTATATATATCTTATAAATTATATATATATATATATATATATATATATATATATATATTATATTATATATATATATATTATAATAAATATAATATAATTATATATATATTAGTATATACAAGAAGTTAAGAAACACGAAATGATAGGTCTGCTAGTACTTTTGAGTGTAATTTGGTGGCCTCCGGTGCCAAAGAATGGCATTTTAAATTAACGGCAGCAGTGGAACAATTTGTCCCGAATATGGATTACATCATTTCACTGTGATAGACAAACAATTATGGATACTTAACGCTGATTGTTAATAATAACTGGGTCTATTAATTCCATGTTGCTGTCTCTCCTTGTCCCAGTAAAGATAGTCCGGTCGTAGGTAATAAATCTAATTTCTAATCTTAATTTAAATTTTAAAATAAATTTTAAATATTAAACATTTAAAATATGCTATTGTACATTATATATTATAGTATATAATATATATATATAATATTAATATATATATATAGTATATATATTATATAGAATATATATATATAAATATATATATATATATAATAATATATATATATATATAATATTATTTAATTAATATATTATATATAATATTTATATACTATATACTATATATATATATATATATATATATATGATATAATAATATATATATATATATATACTATATATATATATAGTATATAGTTAATGACTAATATATATTATATAGTATATATATATATATATATTATATATTATATATAAATAATATATATATTATATATAATATATATAGTATATATAGGTATAATATTATAATATATATAATATATATTATAATATATATATATATATATATATATATATTATAAATATATATATATATAATATTATATATATATATTATATATAATATATATATAATATATATATATAGTATATAAGTTTATATAATATTTTTCTCTTTTATTTTCTTCTATTTCCCCAGATTGGTGTGAGGTGCGCACACTCACCGGGAAACAGTATAAGCTTGAAGTAGAAGAACATGGACGTAAAGTCGAAAGGAATATTGTTCCCCTACCTCATCTGCCTTATGTGAGGGGATATGGCAATAAAAAAATTCACCTAAAGCTTCACAAGACCGGAATGGAACCTGTACTGTGTATCTCGTCAATGTATGGATTCATCTCCTGTATCAGGTCAACTACACATATCTCCTCTCAATTCCCAGCCATTCACTCCTAATCATGCAAGCTGTTCTCTTGTCCTCTTGCCAGATCTGCTCTTTTCCTTCATCATTCTTTACTGACTCAATCCACTTTTCTCCGGTCCCCAAATGATCGATTCCTAGCACTCCCACTATGCCATACGCTTGAACCAAACCTTTATCATCTTTCCATAGAACCAAACCATCTCAATACTTTCTTTACCCCACACAACTCCTTAACATCTTCATTCCTCATTTGATATTAATTCTTCTCACAAATAACACACCCAAGATTGTCCACTTGAACAGATTGTACCTTAGATCTATACTCTTTATCTCCACACAACATAGTTTCCACTATATACATTAACAACAGTAAAACATACCTTCGTGCAACAATCCCAAGCCCAAATCGACTTTTGTCCTTGGTATTGCACGCAAGGATTTAATTGCACCAGCCACTGTACTACTATTCACAACTTTACTACGCTCTTCCTCGTCCATTATCCTTGTCATCCAACATATAGCTAAATATTTATATTCACAGCACGAAGACTCTCCTCACCCACTACCTCACCCTTACTCTTATCTACATTTATTCAACCGCTATGCCTTTCAACATCCCTCAACCCCTCTTAGCCGTCTCTAAACTTTCTCAGGATCACCAACACGAAACCAAAATCATCAAGCGCATCAATAAGCAGGGGCAACACCTCTACTCATTTTTCATTCATCATCTCAACACCTTCCATTACTCTAATTTTTCTTCACCCCATCCAATTTTACAATTTAATGACGCCAGTTAAGAACATAACACACTTCCTGCTCACTCCACTATTAATATTAAACCAATCACTTCCACTTCATTTATTCTAACACACGTTTCTTACACATCGCTTCACTATCGTCATACATACTTGTGATTCCATCTCAGATGTCCACCACCAACCATATATCACAAGACTTGCCACAGTGCTTTCTTATTAATCCTGTCATACTCCCGTTGCAAGTCCAATAAAACCTAAAATCAATTTATTCTTCTTCTCTATTTTCTCAATTTCTTTCAATCTGAAGATTTGATCTACTCATCCTCTACCATTTCTAAATAACCTTGTTCTTCGCCAATCAGTCCTCAGTCGCTAAAGCACTCTTTCAGAACCAAAATACCTAGGATATAGTCTTCCTTACAAAACTACTGTGTCTACTTCTGATAGCTGAAATATTTACTTTTAATAAATCTAATATATGTAAACATAGTTATCACTCATGGTAGGTGCATACGACAGACAGCCACAATTTAAAGTAGAAATCTTCAAACAATTCTGCAGATAATACAGGGCATGTTATGTATTTTTATTTTCTCGATCTGAGTCACTGCAGATATCGATACTTAAAATAGAACAATTCCACTTTGGCCAAAGTTGTACAAATTACTGGAATAAATGATTATGAAATACGATTGTTGGTCATGAACAATAATTTATGATTGACTAAAATACAAGTATATTTACTTTTTATTAAAACGACGGGCCTGACAGGAAATATGAAAAGGAAAACGGTACTGACCTGTTCAAAACAGGGAATATTGCTTAATCTACTGGCTTTACCATATGGACAAGCAATCTACATTATCTCTTTAGTCTTTGCATTCGTGTTCATCATATTTTTAAAATTTTTATCTTTAACAACTCTAAATCTGTCCTTCTGGAATATAACGTTTTATAATTTAACTAAAATAACACACTGGTTTATTAAATATATTCTATTATTTAAAGCTTGAGTCACCTCTTAACAAACTTAATATACTTCTTCTTTACAGGAGAACAACGTTGAACAATTTTCTTTTGTCTGTGGGAATGAAACAGTTTTCAACCAAGAAACTTTGACTTGCACTTACACGTCAGAATCCATTCCTTGTCAAGACTCCGAAAAATATTTCTCACTTAACGAAGAATTTGGACGCATTTTAAAGGGAAGGAGTGGACTTTCTTCAGGTGGACTTACTACCGAAGGCAACCTAATTGCCGACGACAGTGGCGCTACACAGCCACCTTTTGGCAACACAAACTTCTAATTGATTCAAAAATGAAGAAATATCTTTAATTAAGCTTTTTATATATATATATATATTATATATATATATATATATATATAATTATTGTATATATATATATATATATATATATATATATATATTCTATATAATACTATATATATATATATATATAATATATAATATATATATATATATTATATATATATATATAATATAATATATATAATATATATATATATATATAATATATTATATATATGCTGTATTGAAAATACCACATTGAGAAAACCATTTTCTCTTACTTTTTCTTTCAAATAAAATATTATTTCGAAATATGTTTTAAGGTATAAATATAAAAATATTTATTAGTCTTTTATTTTCTTTTTAATTAAGTATACTGTATTTTTATATTTTATATGATATTGAATAGCAGACTTATCGGATGAACTATTCATTCCTTGTACATTATATCAAATTTTTTTCTTTTTATTTTCCGTATTCAGAAATTGATAATTAATATAATCCTTTTATGTTCATGGATATATAATAGAAAAATATAAATGACTTTGATAATTTCGTTTAATTGCAATGACGATTTCGAATTTATCGTTGAGTTTTTTTAATAGATTCCTATTGAATGTTATTTGCAACAATATTTATCCTACTTATCCTAACGCCTGCAGCGGGCTGTAGGGGACAATTTTTTTTGATGTCTTCTCGTGACTATTTGGACCTGTCGATATTTGGGCTACTCCCGGATTGATCAAGGGATCGATCGTGACGGCGGATCAGTTCTCTACTGGAAATATCTCTGTCTTCACAAAGTCTCTTTTTTTTCTGAAGGCCTGAGTGTAAACGCGCTCAGAATAGTATCGAGGAAACCTGCTATAATATATATATATATATAATATATATATTCATTTGACTGTAAAACACTATTTCTATCTTTTACAGACATATATATATTTAAATATATATATAAATATATTGTTATATATATATAATATAATACACAACCCACCGTATATATATATATATATATATAAATATATATAATTATATTATATGATCTCTATAAAGTAAATTTGATAACTGCAGAAGTCATGTAATTTTTGAAATAAGAAAAAAAACGCACCATTTTAAAATTTCAAGAAGAAAATAATTAAAAATCATTTTTATTGCTTCGACCCGAGTTGATTTTTTGTCAAATAAAAAGATTGAGCTCGGACTGCTCGGTACTTACTCGTAATAAGCAATGACAATCTACATTTTTAATAGCTTAATTAAGATGAATTTAATTTGTTATCTAAAGCATTTTAAGAATCGGCTTGCTTAAAGCGAAGTTTTTCATTGCTTTCTGCTAATTTCATTTTACATAGTTTTAATCATTAGGGTATTTTTAAATTAATGTAAACTATATAAGTTCTTCCTTAAGAAGATTCTCTTAAACATTTCTTTAACAAGCATAACTTATACATGGGAAAATCTAGTAAGTGAAACATGAATTTATGATTAAAGCACAGAATTTATAAAGACATAACAAAAATGAATATACGAAGGTGGAATTGTTGGAGTAACAAGATTTGGTTGATTGTCAATCTCCAAGAATCTCCAAAAGTTTTTTGAAATGAAGATAAGTAATCAGAGAATGAGTAGGAATTAATTTAAAGAAATATAATCTATATGAATAAAAACAAATCGTTTTGTAAGGGGATGCTCATTAGAACAGATAAAAATGTGGTATTTTCTAACAGCTTGAATCTAATAGTGCTCAATTTGCTGCAACCAAGCGCCACAATTAAAAATTGCGATTTTTCAGAAATTGCATTTGAAAGTTTCCAATTGTAGCTATCGAAAATACTTCGCAGGCTATAACGAAACTAGCTCTCTTCTGTGGAGAGGATTGATAAGTGGGATAGTGACTTTTTGCAGTTTAAAAGTACATGACATTACCAGAAATTCTCCGATGGTTATCTTAAACCCAAAAATGGCAATTATAAAGTCTTAAGTTGTTCTCTGCACAATGAATTGATATATATCATATATTATATATAATATTAGTTACTATATATTATATATATATATCATATATATATGATATAATAGTAGTATATATATATATATATATCTTATATTTATATAGTATATAATATAGTATAAGTATATATATAGTAATTATATATAATATATATATATTATATATATGTATATATATATATTATATATATATATATATATATTCTATGACTATATATATACGTATATATCAACTAATTATTATTTATATTAATATATATATATATACTAATATATAGGTAATGATATATATATATATATATATATATATATACATGATTTTCATATGATTACAGACACTTTTCTGTAGTTTTATGAAGTAAATTTTGAAACGACTCTGTTTGCTATAGAGGAATCTATTTTATATTATAAAAAACGGCATAAAAACACAATTTAAAACTTATTTACATTTGCGAGCTTTCGTCAATTGTAAGTAACTATGGACTTCTGCTAGCTTGACAATTAAACAATTAATATTGTCTTTGTTTAGGAAAGCAGGAGAACATAAGCTCGCCACTGTTTATAAGTTTTAAATTGTGTTTTAGGTGTTTTTAAATATTAAATAGATTCTTAATAGCAACAAAGGGTTTTAATCATTCATAATATATAGAAAAGTGATAATAGCTTTATATAATATATACTGAAGTATATAATATAGATATATAATATATATATACTATATTTATATATAGTATATTATATATATATATTATAAATATATATATTTGTATATATATATATATATATATAACACTAGATATATATATATATATATATATATATAATATATATATATGATATATAGTATTATAATATATACTATATTATATATATATATATATTATATATATATATATATATATATATATATATCATTTGCTGCGAGAACAACTTAACTTATAAATTGCATTTTTTGGGTTAGATAACATCTGGAGAATTTGGTAATGGTATGTACTTTTAACTGCAAAAAGTCATATCCCAACTTTCAAATCTCTCCACGAGAGAGCTAGTTTCGTTATAGCTGCCGAATATTTTGTATTACAATTAGAAACTTTCAAATGCATTTCCTGAAAAATCGCAATTTTTAAGTTGTGGCGTTGGTGCAGCAAATGAGCAATATATAGATTCAAGCTTGTTAGAAAATACACATTTTTATCTGTTTCTTAATGAAGCATCCCCTTCAAAATCGATTTGTTTTTATCATATGTTATATTTTTTAAATTAATCCTACTCATTCTCTGATTACTATATCTTCATTCCATAAAAACTTTTGGGATTTTGGGATTGAAATCCACAAATCTTGTTACTCCAAATTCCACCTTCGTATTTCATTTTGTTATGTTTTATAAATTCTTGCTTTAATCATAATTTCATTTTCATTACTTTTCCCATTTATAGTTATGCTTGTTAAAGAAATGTTTAAGAGAATCTTCTTAAGGAAGAACTTATATAGTTTACATTAATAAAAAATATCCCTATGATTAAAATATTAAATGAAAATATTAAAAAAAAAAAAGAGTTTAAGCTCCTAATTCATTAATCCTTATTTTTCTCTCATTTTTAAATCATCTTTAAAATTAAGCTATTAAAATGTATAATGATAGACTTATTCGAAACTTATATCATCAGCTTATATTATCTCAGTATGCAACTATCAAGAAGTATTATTATGAAAAGAGTGTTTTTTAATTTTTTTCTTCTTGAAATTACTTGAAATGAGTGGTTTTTTTTTTCTTCTTCAAAAATTACATGATTCTGCAGTTTCAAATTTACTTTTATAGGATATATATATATATATATATATATATATATATATATATATATATATATATATATATATATATATATATATATTATATATTATATAATATATATATATATATATATATATATATTAATATATATTATTATATATATATAATATATATATATATTATATATATATATATTATAGCAGTTTCCTCATACTATTCTAGCCGTTAACTCAGGCTTCAGAAAAAAAAGAGATTTGAAGCAAGAGTATTTCCATAAGAGAACTGATCCGCCTCACGACTCGTCCCCCTTATCAATCCGGGGAGTAGCCCAAATAATCGACAGGTCAAATAGTCGAGAAGACATCAAAAAAATTTCCCCTACAGCCCGCTGCAGGCGATAGGATAGGTTAGGTTAGGTTACGTTACGTTAGGTTAGGTTAAGTTATTAAGTTAAGTTAGGTTAAGTTAAGTTAGGTTAGTTAAGTTTTATTGGATTCGTTAGAGAAACTCTAAATAACCAGATTTTTTTTTCAATTGTCGATCATTTTCCCTGTCGATCATATGGTATTAGCTTCATCAATCCCTTCATGAAAGTTGAATAATTTCCCGAGTACGAAAAAAAGAGTATTTCAATCAGGTTTAAAGACTCCAAACTGAAGACTAATTTTTCCCGTAAATTCCACGTCAATCATTAAAATATAAAAATACGTTACTTAATTAAAAGAAAATAAAAGAACTTTGAAAATAAAATATTTTTTTTTATTTTATGACCTTAAAACTATTTCGATATAATATTTATTTGAAAGAAAAGTAAGAGAAAATTTGAAAGGGATAGATTAATTTGGTATTTTCAAAATACAGCATATATATATATATATATATATATATATATATATTATAGTATATATATATATATATAAATAGTATATATATATATTATATATATATATATATATTATATTATATAAATATATATATTAGTATAATATATAGCTATATATATAATATACTATATAGTTATATATATATATAGTATATATATATATAGTATAGTATATATAATATAAGAGCTTAATTAAAGATATTTCTTCATTTTTGAATCAATTAGAAGTTTGTGTTGCCAAAAGGTGGCTGTGTAGCGCCACTGTCGTCGGCAATTAGGTTGCCTTCGGTAGTAAGTCCACCTGAAGAAACGTCCACTCCTTCCCTTGTAAAATGCCGTCCAAATTTCTTCGTTAAGTGAGAAATATTTTTCGGGAGTTTGACATTGGATATGGCATTCTGATCGTGTTATGTGCAAGTACACAAGTTCTGGTTGATAAATCTGGTTTAATTCCCACAGAACAAAAGAGCAAATTGTTCAACGTGTGTTGCTCCTGTAAAGTAAGAAGTATAGTTAAGCTTTGTTTATAGAGTGTGACTCAGCTTCTAAATATATGAGAAATATATTTTAATAAAAGTGAGATCATTTCAGTTTGATTATCGAACTTTTTACTCCAGGATTCGACAGAATTTAGATTGTTAAAGGGTAAAAGATTTTAAAAAGAGGTATGATGAAACACGAATGCAAAGACTAAAGAGATAATGTAGATTGCTTGTCCATATGGTAAAGCCAGTAGATTAAGCAATATTCCCTGTTTTGAACAGGTCAGTACCGTTTTCCTTTTCATATTTCCTGTCAGGCCCGTCGTTTTAATAAAAAGTAAATATACTTGTATTTTAGTCAATCATAAATTATTGTTCATGACCAACAATCGTATTTCATAATCATTTATTCCAGTAATTTGTACAACTTTGGCCAAAGTGGAATTGTTCTATTTTAAGTATCGATATCTGCAGTGACTCAGATCGAGAAAATAAAAATACATAACATGCCCTGTATTATCTGCAGAATTGTTTGAAGATTTCTACTTTAAATTGTGGCTGTCTGTCGTATGCATTGCATTATATCAATTGTTTACACTCCAAACATATATTAGATTTATTTAAAAAGATAATATTTCAGCTATAGAAGTAGACACAGTAGTGTTGTAAGGAAGATATATCCTGGTATTTTGGTTGAAAGAGTGCTTTTGAGCGACTGAGGAACTGATTGGCGAAGAACAAGGTACATTTAGAAGTTGTAGAGGATGAGTAGATCAAATCTTCAGATTGAAAGAAATTGAGAAAATGAGAGAAGAAGAATAAATTGTATTTAGGTTTCATGGACTTTAAACAGGAGTATGACAGGATTAATAAGAAAGCACTGTGGCAAGTCTTAGTGATATATGGTGGTGGTGGTAGGCTTCAGAGTGGAATCAAAAGTATGTATGACGATAGTGAAGCGTGTGTGTGAAACGTGTGTAAGAATAAATGAAGTGGAAAGTGATTGGTTTAATATTAATAGTGGAGTGAGGCAGGGATGTGTTATGTCTCCTTAACTGGTCATTTAAATTGTAAATGGATGTTGTCATAGTGGAGTGAGGCAGGGATGTGTTATGTCTCCTTAACTGGTCATTTAAATTGTAAATGGATGGGGTGAAGAAAAAATTAGAGGTAATGGAAGGTGTTAGACTGATGAATGAAAAAGAGTAGAGGTTGCCCTGCTTATTGTGCGCTGATGATTTGGTTTCGTGTGGTGAATCTGAAGAAAGTTTGAGAGGACTGGTAGAGGGGTTTGGCAGGGTGTGTGAAAGGAGAGGGTTGAAAATAAATGTAGATAAGAGTAAGGTGACGTTATTTGGTGAAGAGTCTTCGTGGTGTGAAATATAAATATTTAGGCTATATGTTGGATGAAAGGGAATGGACGAGAAGAGCGTAGTAGGGAACTTGTGAATGGTAGGAAGGTGGCTGGTGCAATTAAATCCTTGGTGAATACAAAGGGACAAAGTCTCGATTGGGCTTGGATTTTGCACGAAGGTATGTTGTTACTGTTGTTAATGTATAAGTGAAACTATGATGTGGAATAAGAGGTATAGATCTAAGGTACAATCTGTTCAGATTTACAATCTTAGGGGTGTGTTATTTGTGAGAAGAATTGATAAAATGAGGAATGAAGATGTTAAGGAGTTGTGTGGGGTAAAGAATGTATTAAGATGGTTTGGTCATATGGAAAGGATGGATTAAGGTTTGGTTAAGCGTATGCATAGTGGTGAGTGTGCTGGGAATCGATCATCTGGGGAACCGGAGAAAAAGTGGATTGAGTCAGTAAAAGAATGATTGAAGGAAAAGAGAGTCTGGCAGAGGCAAGATGAAAGGTGCATGATAGGAGTGAATGGCTGGGAATTGAGAGGGGATATAGCTGTGTGCCTGGCCCAGTGGATGAATCCTACATTGACGAGATACCACAGTAAGGTTCCTTCGCGGTCTTGTGAAGCATTAGGGTGAATTTTTTTTATTGCCATTCCCCTCACTTAAGGGAATGGGGTAGGGGAACTTTCCTTTCGACTTACGTCATGTTCTTCTACTAACTTTACTGTTTCCGGTGAGTGTTGCGCACCTCACCACCAATCTGGGGATAGGAGGAAAATAAAGGAGAAAAATATATATATATATATATATATATATATATGCATATACTATATTATATAATTATATATATATTGGTATACTAACTACTGATATATATATAATATTTATTATATTATTCTTTATATATATATATTATATAGAAAGTACTTTATATATATATATATATATATATATATATATTATATATATACCTATATATATATATATATATATAGTATATTTATACTCATAAGAAAGTATTATTATTTATATATATTATAGTAGAAACCTATATATATTATTATCTATACTACTTTACCCCCAATCATTTTAATTTATAATTCTTGTTTAATCCTTACTGATATTTTCTTACTCATTTATTAGACACTCTTACCTATATATATATTATATTATTATATATCACTATATATATCACTTATATATATTTATATATTTCATATTTATGTAAAAAGTAATACCATATATAATACTGTATTATTTATAATATTTTTATATTACGTTCTCAAGAAGAGCAGTATTAGCTAGTTTATATTTTATCTATAGTTAGGAAATAATACGGTACTACTATAGCTGGTATTATAATATAATATCATAATATATATTTATATATATATTTCTTTATAGGAAAATAGTTACACACTGTAGTTAATTTAATCCTAGTTTAATTTAATCCTAGGTTAATTTTATATATATTATGTCTAGTTTAGGATAATACGTATAACTCACTATTGTAATATATTTTATTTCTTTATACTGAGATATAAGTTATACCTCCTTGCCAGATAATATTTTAATGTTTAAATAATAAAAATTAAATGATTTAAATTTAATTAAAGATTGAATTGATTTTGCATTTAACTCTTTTGCTTCGCACTTCTTTTTGGTGATAGCAAAGGAGAAGCTATAGACATGGAAAATTTGACAGTTATTCTAACATAGCGTAGTATCCATAAATGTTTGTCTTCACAGCTGAAAATGATGTATCCCCACTTATTGTAGTGTGTGCGAGCTATATTGTTTGCGCCTGACCGTGTTTCTAATCTAGATGCAGCTATTCTGACTGGCTACGCTTGGAGGCCACCAAGCAGAATTTACAGACCTCCAAAGTACATAGCAAGATACGCTTTCATCGTTGTTATCCTGTATTCATATTAAATATAACTCATAAGGTATTATTGTAAACTAATTTGCCTAATACTATATATAGTATTCATAATATGATTTTTAGTTTACTAATATACTATTAATATTATTAGCTTAATAATACGCTATATATATAGTATATATATATATATATTATATATATATATATAGAATAGTAAACTAGTATAATCCTTGTTTTACACAGTAGACGTAGATGAGAAGAATGAGTAGAGGAGATGAGAATGAGAGAGAGAGAGAGAGAGAGGAGAGAGAGAGAGACGACGAGAGAGAGAGAGAGAGAGAGAGAGAGAGCGTATTAGAGAGAGAGACGAGAAGAGCTTCACTTATGAGTGTTAATATATTTCATAATAATTAAGCATTCTATTCATAAAAAATCTAATGTTATAATATGTCTTTAATCACGACAAAATTACTTCCAAAGTCGAGCAATACTTCTTTAGATGCTCTTGATGCAAATATCAATCTCTGGACTGATTGTGAGTTAGTAATGTTGAGCACAATACAGTCGCTTATCTCCTCATGTTGGTTCATAGTCACAGGATAGCATGCACAGCAAGACCATATATCTATTTGTGTCCAAATTATAAGGGGGTAATTAATACGAAATGTAAACAGAATTGATAATTTTATATACGTTATTCATATATTAAAAAAAAAAAAAAAATCACAATAGAACAAAGAATAATACTCGCACACTTTATCAGTGACCCACAATAGAATGGTATCCTCCGATAGTGCGTCGTGTTCTAAAAGTCGCTAAGTCTAGTGATTTGGATAAATTCCTAACCAAGTTCCTGAATATACTATTACAGAGTGAGGTGAGAAGAGAATAGCTCGTAGATAATACTAAATGTAATATAACTTACTAATTAATTGTAGATCACAATATAAAATTCTTATTATAATTATTTACAAATATAAAATTATAATGAATTGGAGACAAGTGTAAAGGTTCTATGAAACCCTTAGTCGTATCTTGAGGTAAAATTTCTATAAAATTTTTAAATACTTTTCACTACGGATACTTTTACCGTATAAGAATATGTGTGTGCCATTATTTATTTTACAATTATTTGATTAAATCAATGAAATATTGTTTTCTAATTATTTTTTTTTCGTTTTAAAACCTGACGCTTATTTTAGTTATTTTTTTGGATTGTATTTTTTTTATGGATTTACACTTTAAAAAACTTTTTCTTGCAC
>JABUQX010011528.1:0-10000 GCA_015478945.1 Trachelipus rathkii | reverse complement strand
AGTCTGCCCAACTTACTTCTTTAAGAAAAAAAATTTCCCACACAAACAATCAACAGGCCACTTGACAGCTGAGACCATATCTTCTAAGGCGGATAAGGAAACTGTTGAAAATATTTGTGATAAAATGAACATGTCCAACCTCGAATCTATTATAAAAATATTTAGATCAGCTTACTACTTGGCGAAAAATTTAAAACAGTAACGTTCGTTTGGTATGGCTATCAAGCATTGTACTCTCATTTTAAGAAGGCCCAAGAAAACAAGAACAGAACTACAACTGAACGAGCAATGTACGGAGGATTGATTAAACGTCTGACATCAACTTAATTTCTGTCAGATTTGGCGATTATGTATGACATATTAGCAGAGTTGTCGATGGTTTCAGAATGTCTTCAAAACAGGCAAATGACTATAGTTTATGCAGACAAAATCATAAGAAGGTCAATTGCTTTTTTCGAGTGCCTTAAAGAGAAACCTGGCACTAAAAACTTTGAGGCCAAAAGAGCTGCAATCGAGGGTAACTTTTGTGGTGTACCCTTAACAAGTAGTTGCAAAATAACTGCTATTAATGACCAGCAGTTGCTGTCAAGTGTCATTAACAACCTTAATAGAAGGCTTTTCACCACTAGAAGCAGCAACGAACCATCTACACGGACCGACAATCACGAAAAAGAATATATTTTACTTCTTTCAGAATTGCAAGTGCTTGAAAGCAAATGCTATCCTCACAACAAATCAGTTGAATACGGTGAAAAAGAGATCGAAAAGCTCTGTGCAAAATTCAGGTTGAATTTAAACAAAATTAAAAACAGCTTTAGAGATTATCTTGAAAACAGCACGGTCATTCCAAAGGATCTAAACCCACTGATGAATTGTTCCAAGCTCATTCCTTGCAGTTCATCAGAGTGTGAATGGGGTTTTAGTCATATGAAAATAATAATATCGCCAACTAGAACAAGACTGACCATCGAGCCCGTATCAACCCTAATGTTTATCAAGTTGAATGGCCCAAATATCCGGACATGGAATCCAGAGCATTACGTCAGGACATGGTTACGACAACACCGCACAGCTGATGATACTAGAACCCGACAAAGAAGAAGACGCATTTGCTGATTATTTGTAAATGGTTGATTGTATTTTCTTGGATTAGTTTTTCTCTCTTTGTGATTTATGGAATATGTTTTATTAAAACAATGAGGTTATGTTAGTAAGGTTAGTTTAACCTATATAAGAATAGTTGAATATAAGTATAACTATTTTATGAATTATGATGTATTGTAAAATAATAAAGTAATTAGGTAAATCTATAAAAATAAGGTTACTATTTCCTTATTTTTTTTCCTATAATTATTCATATTATTTAATAAATTCCTGAAGATTCAGCGTTATTCAGCGAGCTCAGATACATTCTATGTCTTAGCTATTGCAGACATTCTAGGAAATATTATAAATACGACTATCCTTATAATTTGACAAATATACTTAGCGTTCCCACACTGGAAAATTTGCCACTACACCACTGCCAGAGATGTCACAAGAGCATCTAAAGAAGATCTTTGAGATCTATTAAAGATTTAAGATTGAAATAGAACACTCAGGGTAAAGAGGTAGATCAATCAAGACGGCTGCGTGGTAGCAATATGTTGGACAACTTGAAATCGTGCAAGTCAACTTGTTTTCTTAGGTCACGCTCTACGAAAAATATCAGGATACGTTCCACGAAAACTACAAGGGTACTTTGCAAGAAAAATATCAGAGTACTTTCCAAGAAAAATATCAAGGTACGTTCCACGAAAAATACCAGGATAAGTTTCACGAAAAACCAGGGTACTTTCCAAGAAATATACCAGGGTACGTTCCACGAAAAATAACAGGGTACGTTCCACGAAAAATAACAGGGTACTTTACAAGAAAAATATCAGGGTACTTTCCAGGAAAAATATCAGGGTAGTTCTACGAAAAAAATACCAGGGTAACTTTCCAAGAAAAATATAGTAACTTTTTAAATAAAAAAATATCAAGGCTATTCCAAGAATATCACCAGGGTACGTCCACGAAAAATATCAGGGACGTTCCACGAAAAATAACAGGGAACTTTACAAGAAAAAATATCAGGGTACTTTCCAGGAAAAATACCAGAGTACCTTCCATCAAAAATATCAGGGTAAGTTCCACGAAAAATACCAGGATACTTTCCAAAAAAAATACCAGGGTACTTTCCAAGAAAAATATCAAGGTACTTTCCAAGAAATATACCAGGGTATGTTCCACGAAAAATATCAGGGTACGTTCCACGAAAAATAACAGGGTACTTTACAAGAAAAAATATCAGGATACTTTCCAGGAAAAATTTCAGGTAACGTTCCATCAAAAATATCGGGGTAAGTTCTACGAAAAATACCAGGGTACTTTCCAAGAAAAATATCAGGGTACTTTCCATGAAAAATATCAAGCAGTAGTAGGGGAGCTATTCCGGTAGACGAAAGTGACCGCGACCTTTTTGACCTTTTTTTGACCGCGACCTTTTTGACCTTTACCTTTTGGGACCTTGACCTTTTTTTACCTTGAACTTTTTTGGGCTTGACTTTTTTGAGAACCCGGATTTTTTGAGAACCCGGATTTTTTGAGAACCCGGATTTTTTGAGAACCCGGATTTTTTGAGAACCCGGATTTTTTGAGAATCCGGATTTTTTGATAACCCGAATTTTTTGAGAACCCAATTTTTTTGAGAACCCTGATTTTTTGAGAACCCAAATTTTTTTGAGAACCCAAATTTTTGAGAACCCAAATTTTTTGAGAACCCAAATTTTTTGAGAACCCAAATTTTTTTCGGCAACCCTAATTTTTGCAACCCTTCGAAGAAGGGTTGGCGCCAAACGGTTTGCGTAACAAACCGTCTGTAACCGGGATATTACCCACCCCCTATTTACGCCCCCTAATTTTTTCGATCATGGGCATTTTTGGCCCACGGCAATTTTTTGCCTTCCTTTACGGGCATAGCCCTTTTTGATATCTTTAACTTGTTTGACCATGATATTTCGGCTTGACCTTGCCGGATACCATAACCTAACCTAACCTAGCCTACCCTAACCTAACCTAACCTAACCTAACCTAACCTAACCTAACCTAACCTAACCTAACCTAACCTAACCTAGCCTACACCTAGCCTACACCTACACCTAGGCCTACACACAGCTTGCACCTAGCGTAATCTACACCTAGCCTACCCTAAACGAACCTACCTAACCTAACCTAACCTAACTAAAACTTACCTAACCTACACCTACACCTAGGCCCTACACCTACACCTAGCCTACACACAGCCTTCACCTACCTAGTCTACACCTACACCTAGCCTACCCTAACCTAACCTAACCTAACTAACCTAACCCTAACTAACCTAACCTAACCTAAACTACACCTTACACCAGCTACACCTACACCCTAGCCTAACACAGCCTTCCACCTGCGTTAACACCTACACCGTAGCCTACACACCGGCCTCACCTTCCTGACACCTGCACTAGCCTCCACCCAGCTTCAGAGCTTCATCCAGGTAAACTGTGCATAGCCTTTGTAGGTTCTATGCTAACATGGGTATGTAGGTACCTGACCTTATGGATCTATCCTAATTATTTCCATCCGCATAGAGCACCACACACACACACACACCACACAACACACACACCACACCACACACTTACCACTTATACACACATTCACTTTGACACTTACATTTACCCATAGACACTTACATTTACACGGTTCCCAATCACCGTAAGAGTATCTAGTGAATGTTCTATTAGTGTTCTATGAGTATTAGAGGAGTGCCAGGTGAGTGCCATGTGAGTGCCAATGAGTGCCTGTGAGTGCCAAGTGAGTGCCAGATGAGTGCCAAGTTTGGTGCCACATGTCCAAGTGAGCTGCCACATAGTGCCAACTGAGTGACACTTTTTTCAAGCCTTTTCTGGCCTCCCCTGAGCCTAGAATAGCCCTAAATATGGGTGTATACCCTAGGTAATAAGTATGAGGAATCGATTGGTGAATATTACAATCTGCTAGAATGCTTCCTACTATAAGTTAGTCTTTTTCTATCACTTATTCACTTATACACTACGACACAACATACACTTATGAAACTTATACAACATTCACTATGACACTTATACACACTATGACACTGTATAAGCACTTACACTCTCCCATAGACACCTACATTAAACCATATTACACTTACACTCACACCCACACACAGATTACACTTACACTTACCTCACACACTCGATATTTTGATGCCTCAGCATTAAGATGCCTCAGCAATGCATGCCTCATCTTTGCTGCCTCAACTGGATGCCCAACTTTGATGCCCAGCATAAAATGCCTCAGCATGATGCCTCAACTTTGAAGGTTCATCTTTGATGACTCATCTTTGATGACGTCATCTTTGATGACTCATCTTTGATGACGTCATCTTTGATACCATCATGATTGACTGATTCATCTTGATGAAATCACTTTGATGGATCATCTCTACCAGATCAAAGAACAGTAGCTATTTAAGTCTTCCCCTAGATCATAATTGGAACACCAGGACACAGCATGATCTCTCCGCGCTAAGGCCCACGACCCCGCACCCGCAGGTGCGTCCCGCCGCGTTCCCGCCCGCCGCGTGCGCCCGCAGGCGCAATATTTCCGCGTTCCCGCCCGCCGCGTGCGCCCGCAGGCGCAATATTCCCGCGTAACCTCCGCCGCGTGCGCCCGCAGGCGCAATATACCCGCACGAATTAGCTGATTTACTATTTTAACTTATATATTTATTAACATTATTTATTCTTTTATATTTTTACTTAATACTTTTTTAATTTATAAATTTTTTAAAAATTGTATGTAAGAAGAAAAAGCCAAAGTGTCTGATATAAAATCATTTTATTTTACTACAATTGTACGAAATTTTACTAAAAACATTAACATTACATACCTTAAAGCAGTAAATCAGTAAATCAATAGAGGTGTTACCTAACACCTAGGGGGGGGATTAGTATGCTTTTGTTTTACTGTTTTACTGCTTTAACTCTTGTTTTACTGCTTTAACTTTCTGCTTTACTGCTTTAACTTTCTGCTTTACTGCTTTAACTTTCTGCTTTACTGTTTTAACTTTCTGCTTTACTGTTTTAACTTTCTGCTTTACTGTTTTAACTCACATGTTTTACTGCTTTAACTCATATATTTATTAACATTCATATCTTTATTAACATTACATACCTTAAGCAGTAAATCAGTAAATCAATAGAGGTGTATTACCTAACACCTAGGGGATTAGTATGCTTTTTTTTATGTTTTTACTGCTTTAACTATCTGTTTTACTGCTTTAACTCTCTGCTTTACTGCCTTAACTATCTGCTTTACTGCTTTAACTTTCTGCTTTACTGCTTTAAATCATGATATTCATAAACATTATGTTCTTTATTTGTTTTAATACTTTTTTTTTTTTTCTTTTTATTCTTTTTTTTATTTTTATTATTTTACTTTTATTATTATTTTATTTTGTTTTAATACTTTTTATTTTTATTCTTTTTATTCTTTTTATTTTATTTTTATTATTTTACTTTTATTATTATTTTATTTGGTTTTAATATTTTTATTTTATTCTTTTTATTCTTTTATTTTATTCCTAATATGTTACATTTATTATTTTTTTTATTTTTGTTTTTTTAAAAATTTTATTTTTTTTTTTAAAAATTTTGTAAATTTTTTTTTTTTCTTTTTTTTAATTTTTTTTTTTAATTATTTTTTTTATTTTTTTTATTATTTTTTTTTTTTTTTTTCAATTACTTTTTATTTTTATTCTTCTTTTTCTTTTTATCTTCTATTTTTATTATTTACTTTTATTATTATTTTATTTTTATTATTTTTATTATTATACTTAGTGTTATTTACTCCACCCCTCTTGTTTTTATTTTATATAAGCACACACACCACACACAGCACACCACCACACACACACAACACACACACACACACACACACGCACACTTACCACTTATACACACTTCACCTATGACACATACACCATTCACTATGCATTTACATTTACCATAGACACGTACATTTACACTTATACAAGCATACACAGATTTACTACACAGATAATTATATAAGCCGTTTTTACTTTACAACTCCACACCAGCATTTCTTACACACACACACACCAGATTTACTTACACACACACACACACACCACAGATTTACTTACACACACATGATTGACTTACACTGACACAGACTTTACTTACACTCCCAAAACCCCAAAAAACCAGGGGGGGGAACTTTTATACCCCAAAACATACACATTACTGAAACACATTGAATCACTACCGCACTCAGATTTACATTTGTACACACAGATTTACTTACACACACACACACACTCACTTTCACATATAACGTATAATTTATACTCACTTACCACCCACACACGCACTTCACTTACACATATATAACGTATAATTTATTATACATTTTATGTTTCAATTAAACACGGTATATTTATATTACTCATTCAAATATAACTCAAATTCTTTTCAAACTGTTTCGATTCTATAATAAATCATTCATTATCTTTGAACAAAGAGTTTATTATTAACTTAATACTTTTTGTTTATAAAATTTTATTAACTAACAAGAAGGATTAAACTTTTAGTAAAATTTATCGAAATTTTATTAAAAAAACATTATATTTTTTACGTACCTTAAAGCAATAAAAATCAGAAAAATCAGGAAAAACTCCATATCGGATCGGTGGTTGTGGTTTTGGAAAATTGATTCTTTTGAATCGCTGCTGAAGATCATCTTTAGCGAATGTAATAAGTATAAAAATAACAACATAAGTTATGATTTGGCTAACATAATGAGCATTCTATAAAAAAACAGATTAAAGTTTTTATTTACATTATTTCACTTACATTTCATACTATACGATCGATCATTAACTTGAAAATATTTCAAGTATTTTTAAATAATTTTGGATTATTTCTTTATTATATCTATGTACATTGACAATCAAACACGAGAAAACACACAACAACCCGCACTCGTTACAGATACGAAAACTGACCTCTCCTCTGTAAAATGGGTTTTGAAATAACTACTTAAGCCTAAATTATAGGATAATCCGTTTTGTACCCCGGGGCGAATTAGGCCTAATTCCAGGTTCCAAAATATTATTTCAAACTGACTTTTTCTGTAAAATGGTGCAGTAACTACGTTAGGCCTAAATTAGGCCTAAATTTAGGAGGATAAACCTTTTTGTATCACAAGGCGGATTTAAGCCTGAATACCAGATCAAAATGTTAATTCCAGCATATCGCAAGAAATGTTGATAATCCAATGTTTATTATTTTATAAATATACTTCAAACTGAAACATGCTGGATCGGTAAGATTCCTCTTGATCAGGTAAAAGGAAAGGTTTACCTTTCTTGTGAGTGGACGGAGTAAATCTTATCTCTATATGACTTCGTATGTGATTGGTCGAGAATTATTATATCGTTTGGTTTTAAGGTATGAAAAACATGTTTTATCATATCCTGAGCGCCTACTTTCTGATGGATGAAATTAATATTGACAGTCGGATGTTTAGATCCAAACTCATTTTAAAATCATACGCGTTTTTGGCTGTTAAGCGCTGCACAAGTTCTCTGATTTGTAATAAAGTGTTCTATTTCACTAAGTGTATATCATGTTTCACCTTAACAGGTATACCTCAATACAAGACATTGTCCAATGGGAAATCAAGATCCCCGGTAGTAGGGTTTCATTCTTATATAAAAGAAAGCCCGATGGATTTGAATTTTTCAAGTGTGCTACCCAATCACCTTGTTATAATACCAAGCGTATTTTCGTGAGGCCAAATGAATTCTTGTATATGTAATCACACTGAAGAGTGGCTTACAGAATACTTTAAACCAAACTCAGCTTTAAACTGGACCGAAACAGTATAGCCTGTCGCAGAGAAGAAACGCATAAGCCAATTACTCTATCATTTTTATAAACATCAAACATAATCAGGCTATGGAGTTAGAGTATGGAGAGAAATATGAAACAACCGTATTTTGAACCTACATCATTTGGCTTCTAAATTTCAGGCCTAGCGCAGATTGAAATATATGTTAGAGGTACGTAGGCGAATGTAATGCAGATGAAGAAGACATATGTGTTATCTAATTACGTACCGTTAATTCAATTACATTGTTATACCAAGAATACTACGCATTTAAGAAAACCCTGATCGATGATCCTACGCGCATCATCGAACGCTTCATAAGTTCTATAGACGTACAAAAATTCATTTATCTACTTAGAAAACAATGGCAGGAAAGTATTTATGCAGGTGACCCAGAATGTAAAAATATACTATGATATCTGAGCGGGAACTTTTTACGTATGTGTTAACTGAAGGTATTACTGAGACACGAAACTATATCATTGATAATGATATAAATGATTGGCATATTTGCAGAGATTTAAAGAATTTTAATATAAAATAGGCGAAAACATCATGTGGAAGGTATTATATTTAATAATATTCCTGTATTATATTTAATGAACCTTATATATAAAAACCATTGTAAATAATATTTAAACTTGATATATTTAATGTATCATTATTATATATATATATATATATTATAATATATATATATATATATATAATATATATATATATATATTATATACTTATATATATATATATATATAATATTATATATATATATATATATATATATATAATATTATATAATAATATAAATTACTGTAAGATAATGATTATTAAATTTCTAATTATTATAAAGTCTTTTATTATCCCTTATTTTTACTTTGCTTAAATAACTATATTACATGTATGTTTAAGAGTTTAATTAAACGAACTTGGGCTCAGGGTATGAAAAAACGATGTATTTTTCATACCTTAAAACCAAAAAAGCGATAGAATAGATTCTCGACCAAATATAATAGCGAGGTCAGTACTAGCAGATAAGGATTGACTCCGTCACTATCAACAAGATGAGAGGATAGAGAAAATTCCGTCTTACTGATCAAAGGAATAAACTTACCGACGTACCAGCATGGTTTCGGTGTTGAAATATATTTATAAATAATAACATTGATTCTCGATTCTCGTGATATATACTGGAATTACCTTTTAACTTTATTAGGCCCTTAAACTCCCGCCTGTGATCACAAAAGAAGGTTTATCCTAAATATTAGGCCTAAGATTAGGGCTAACGTAGTCTATTGCACCACATTTTACAGAAAAGGTCATTTAAAATATATTTTGACTGGATATTAGGCCTGAAATCGCCCGGGGTACAAGAACGGTGATTATCCTAAATTTAGAGGCTAAAGTAGTTATTTCACCCATTTTACAGAGAGAGGTCACGTTTTGTATCTCTGTAACGAGTCGCGGTTGTCTGTTGTTTTCTCGTCAGTTGGCATTGTCAAGTACATAGTCATATATAAAAGAAAATCCAAATTATTAAAAAAACTTTTGAAATATTTTAGTTAACAATGCGAGGAATGAATAATATAAAATGTAAGTGAATAATGTGTTATTTTTAAATAAAAACTTAGAGATGATGTTAATAAAATACATGTTATGTTAGCAGAGAAGAACTTTTTTTGTTATTTTTATATACTTATTACATGGCTAACGATGATGTAAAGCAGTAAGTTAAGAGAACAAAACATGGCATAGCTTGGTGTAGAGGTGTGCTAGGGGCGACTTTACTGATTTTCTGATTTATTGCTTTAAGGTACGTAAAATAATATGTTTTTTAAAAATTTCATAAAATTTTTACTAAAAGTTATTTTAAAACTTTGATAGTAATAAAATTTATAAACAAAAAGTATTAACAGTTAATAATAAATTCTTTGTTCAAAGATAAGGATTGATTTATTATAGAAGTTTTAAGAAACTTTGAAATAATTTTAGTTATATT
>JABUQX010011527.1:75000-79095 GCA_015478945.1 Trachelipus rathkii | reverse complement strand
ATATATATATATATATAATATAGTATATATATAATATATATATATATATAGTATATATATATATATATGATGATATATATATATATATGTAAGTATAATAACTATATACAAACTAATGATATATATATAAATATATATATTTATATAATATATATATAGTTATATATAATAAGTATATATAGTTGTTTATATTAATAAATATATATTATATATATCCTATATCTATATATTTATATATATATATATATAATTATATAATAGACTCAAGTCTGTTAAATATATAGCTATAGGGTAATGCCATTATTTCCCTAGCTGCCTCTGTAGCGCGGGTGTTGTGTTGCAGATATTGTCTGGGCCCTATGCGCTGGGAGAGTTTTTAAGCGAACTTGTTTATTGGTTGTTTTCGCATAGGCCTTGTTTGCGTTATTTGTATGTTTGGTTGGTGCGTTGCATTATTTTTTCGTGAGGGTTTCGATAATTTTCCTGTTTTGTGGTGGCAGTAGGGTTCTGTGGCTTTGTTGTAGCGAAGCTGTGTAGCGGGATGTTTGCGTTGTTTAGAGGTTTGTGCGGTTTGGTTTGAATTTTTGGAGTTCTGATGGATTCATGTTTGCGTGGTTGGGAATTATTAGAGTTTTTCAGGATGGTTTATTCTTTTTGCACATTTCTGGTTGGTTGTTAGTGTTTTGGAGCGTGATAATTTGTGCAGACGAAAAGTTTGGACCAGTTATTTGAGGAGTGTATTTTCCGTTAGAGTTGTGATGTTGGTGGTTAAGGGCATTGATGTGCTTTTCAGATAATTGTAATTGCCAGCCCCTATTATACATGCTATATAGAGCTAATTGACGTTGTGCTTGATTAAATTATTCTTTTTCGAGGTTTAGTGTTGCGGTGCTATTTTCTAGGCGATTCTTTAGTAATATTTTAGTTTGCTAGCAATTTTGAATTGGATAGTGCGGGGGTTTTTGCGATATTTTTTAAGCGGTGGAGGTGTTTGTGAGTTTAAGGGCGGTAATGCAAATCTTGTTTTCTATGTGATCAGTGAATTTTTGCCTGTTACCAATTTTGCAATTTGTATATGTTTTCCTGTGAGGTGATATTGTTTGATTGAAGTTTTGACATGAGGTGGTCGGAGATTAAATCGGTTAGGGTAGGCCAGAGTAATTTATTGTGCAAGTTAGGTGAGCAGAAAGTTAGTCTGGGGGAAGTGCCTAAGTTCTGATTAGTTTCGGAGGGGCATTTTTTCTAATATGGTTAGTTTGGGTTGCTTGAGAATGTGTTAAATTTCAAGGCCTTGATAAGAATGTGATTCCCTCTGGGGTTGGCAACTTGGGCGTTGCCACTACCATGACTGGTATTGGTGAGTTCGTTGAGGTCGCCTCCCATTATTAAATTTATGAGGTTTGAAAAGTGGGAAAGATTTGGTTTATGATTGTTGGGGCAGTGTGGTGAGGTGTGGTGAGGTGTGTTGCGGAATGTAGATGTTTATTAAGTTGTGGTTTTTTGTTTATCATTATTGTGAAAGCAAAGTTGAAAGTTTTGTAGTATTGTCGTTTAGCAGTGCTGCTAGAGTGTGAAGTCGTGTTTATGTAGGGAAGTGAGTTACGTATGAGAGCTAGCAGAGAGTGATTTTTGGGTGGATTTGAGATGAGTGTATGATGTGTCATATTTCATAAAATTTTAGGATCTGGCGTGCATTTTCAGGCATGTAAGTTTCCTTGGATCTTGCTATGTGTATGTTGTGTGTTTCAGCCAAAGATTTGTCTATTTCTTTGACTTTTATGTGGTATTCGATCGTTAATATTGAAATGTAGTCATGTTCTATGTTGTGTCCTTTTGTCTTGCGTTGACCAGTAGGCGTTGTTGATTTATTGTAAGGTGGCTGTACGCATACTTGGCAAATCCATAGTTATGTTGCTGAGAAGGGAGAGTTGCTGAAGGGCGCAGCAGTGGGAAGACTCTGTTTATGCCATACCACTGCTCACTGTTATAATAGTATATAGATAGCTAGTCATGCGATATATATATTATACTATACTATATACTATAACTATAAGATATAACTTACTACTATAATCGGTAGTATATATATATATATATATATATATAATATAATACAGTTGTAATTAGTAGTATATATATATTATATGTAGTAGTATAATTATATAGCTATATTATATATATATATATATATATATATATAATTTTATATATATATAATATATATATATATATCACTTATATAAGTAGGTCGCATGTTTATATATCTATATATATAGTATATATATAATATTATATATATTATAGTATATATATTATATATAGTAGGTAGGTTAATATTTAACTATATATATAGTATATATAGTATATATATATATGTATATATGATATATATTATAGTAATATACTTATAGGAATATATATATGATATATCAGAGGCCGCTCCATGGCCTTCGTTGCAGGTTTGCCCGCAACCACCATTTTAATAACAAGACTAGGCAGCTGGTGGCCTGCAAGTATTATTATTTTTATTCTTTAATTTTTATTTTAATAATAAATATAAAGAAAGTTAAATGTACCATGCTTATTAATAATAACACTCCAATGATTTATTATTTAATTGAAAAAAAGGCCCATCAACTTTTTGGCTTAGATGAAAGCCATAATTCAATTATTGCATTGTTGCATGACACTTTACAACCCATGCCTATACATTTTAGATGAGGCAGAAAGTAGTGGGTGATCCAAATATGTGCGAGTAAAGCGTTTCTATACCTACAACATGTGGTTGCATAAAATGAAGAACAACCGCTTGCTTTTCTTTTATTTTTGTAAATACGAAACAAGTTTTGCAAAATTAGCGTTCAGCGTGTCAAAATTTAGCATCTCGACGAAACATTAGGATGTGTCAAATTCCAGTTGCTCCGGAAGTAGCTGCTTTCCTATGATTTCATTAGCCTGAAAAGTTAAATTGCGAAGATACATTCCTAGTAAATGCTGTAAAAATATTTTTCATATTCATAACTTATAACCATCCCGATGACAACATCGGAAGCTGAGGGATGTCTTCATCTACACTTAAAAAGGATTAAACTTTTGCTGAGAGAATGGTATACAATGGGCTGCAGGATCGATGCTTTCTAGGCAAAGATTAGCAAATGATCTCAGTAGAAAAGCATTGCTTATCGTTAATATTTGTGATATTAATCGCAAAGTTATTGAAAAGTTTGCTTCATTCCAAAGAACGCGCCGCAGTCCGATTTTCTTTTTAAATAAAATGCAAACCTGATATGCTTCTCAATTATTTCAAATTATATAACGCCCTACCAAAAAATCTTTAAAACACAGACATACAGCCCATACTCACAAATAACTCAACCGCACATAAAACCACCTTGTGTAAAATAACCAATCCTTTCCTAATCACAGACATCTTCAATTTAAATTCCTTCGGCAAACTTACTACATTCCACCCAATCTTTGAAAACAAGCATAACATAATCCCTATAACTCAAACCAAAAAAAACCCCAATTCCCCCTCCACCTATCACCCAATTTCTACTCGGTTTGCTTCCATCAGTAATTCTAAGAAATTAATCATATAATTAAAAATTCCCATAAACTATTCCTCTGCCAGACTTCCAAACATCAGATTTAAAGCCATAAACCATTTACAAACCACAGCCCTCACTCCCTTCACAAACACCATCATTAAATGGCGTCAACCAATCACCTTCCACAGATCTTTTGTCTCACAGCAATTAGACAGTAAACAAAGCATCTTAACACCGTCCACCACACACATCCTATTTTCAATAAAAATATCCTTCCAATTCCCCTCAAAAAAAAAAATTGACAAAAAAATTTTTCCAACTTTTGGAAATTTTTTTGCAAAAGTCCTATCCAAAAACAACCTCTCCCATTCTTATCAACATTACCAAAAAACGGCGTCCCACAGGTAATCATCTTCTCTCCATTTTAGCAACCTTCACTGCAATTTGCCAGCTCCTATACCCCCAATCCACCAACTTCCACCAAATAACTTATCACTTATGCAACAACATCAGTACTTATTCCCAACACCCCAGAAGTTAAGAC
>JABUQX010011527.1:57500-65000 GCA_015478945.1 Trachelipus rathkii | reverse complement strand
ACACGTCACACAGGGAGCGATAAGACGCAGCAACTAGCATCTTGCCCAGGAACATCTACCATTGAATCGTCGCCAATGCGCAGACATGTGCTGCTTACGAAAGAGTTCAATTAAGTCAGTCTTTATCACTCCGATTGGCGATCGAAAGTCATCGAACCCATAATAGAAGTACTCGCATGAATATGCGGGATGTATTATCATTTGAGGTGGAACTCTCATCGGTTCTGGGAGGTCGTACAGAGCACTTCCTAAGATGACCGGTTCCTAACCCCTCATTGGTACATCGGCAGACATCCTTTGGACCGTATGCCAGGCCATATGCCCCCTACATGGTGACGGATCGTCCTAATGCATGAAAATCAAGACCACACAAAGGCCATATGTGTTATCGGCATAAGTACGACGGGTCAAATCAGGACTATGGACTGGCCAGCACACAGTCCCAACCTAAACCCCAACTTGAACATATGTGGGGACGATGTGAAGCCGGATTGCAACAGTTGCAACAACCGCCATTAAGCCGTTTCAGGCGATGCAGCAGTACGTGTGTTGGTATGGGTCAGAATTTCCTGGAGGACTTTCGCACCTCAATGAGAGCATGGCCCGATAGAAACACCAATACACACACGACCCTTCACCGCAACAGTCCCACGTTGGAGGAAACACATTCGGCCACATATAGGACCCATTCGCAGGCCCCAGGGGATTCCTGGGACCTCTAGACAATCTTACTACGGTCTAATGTGTCCCGGATGGCGTATGTTGTTTGCATAATAAAATTACACAGCGTTCTGGTCCATTCTGTAACCTGTTAACGTCATATGAGCTAGTTGTGTGCCTTAATTTTGGCGAGTAGTTATATTATATATATATTATATATATATATATTATATAATATATATATATATTATATTATAATATATATATAATATATATATATATATATATATATATATATTATTTTAACTTCAATATCTTTATAAAGAGGAAATTTTGTATTTATATTACCATGGTTCTCTTTTAATTTAATTTGAATTAACATATTTCTACAGATCGCAGAATGAAACAGAAGAAGTCCACTCAAATCCAACTCGGTGGTTATTTATCAAATCTGCGTTGTACTACATGTAGGACTCCAATCTTTTACAAGTGAAAAAGGATAATCAATAACAGCTAGAAAAAGACATAACAGTATGCTTGTCAAATTCAATTTCTACGAATAGTGTTTACTGGAAAGAGGGGGTACCACACTGAAACGGTACTGTAGTTTGTAATTCTCACACAAATAGGATGTAATGGATTGATATTATATTTTTGATTCAAAGATTTCGTAACGAAGATAAATGCGAATAATAAAATCCCTCGAGCACATGTGGTTGTAGTACATATAGAGAAGAAATGGGGCTCTATCATCGTGTCACAAAGTAAAGAGTCATGAGCGTAAGAATTTAAAAAACAAAATAAGTTTTTAAAAATTTATAAAGTTAAAACAAAAACTAAAATTTACTTTCATAAAAATATCGAGACACCTTGACAAATTTAAAAGTAAAGAAAAAAAATAGATTAGTGTAACATTAATAATTTAAATAGAAAATATTTAAACAGAAAAAGAACGCAGGCACTTAACACACTTAACAGAGGGAAAAAATACTTTGAAAAGAAAATTAAATATTAATATGAAAATATTAAAATGAGCTCACGCGAAACATATATACTCAAGGCAAGAACTAGCAATGTATGATTTGCTTTTTAAATTATTATATTTGCTCAGTAATTTTTTTTCTTCATAATACATAGCTTAAGTAATTTGTTACCCTGTTAATTTTTGCAAAAAGACAATTTTTTCCCTTTTAAATTACGTAAATATTTTAATTTTTAAATTAAATATTTTACGTAAATATTTTAATTTTGATTTCATTTAATTTTAATTTCTCACTTATTGGAGACATTTCCATGTAGGTAATAATGAAATTCAAAATCAAATCAGAATAACGAATCTATGAATACCTTGTAGAGGAAATTACAAACAAAACTAAACATTACAAAATTAATATTTCTTAAACCTGAATCAATATTACTGCATAATATATATATATATATATATTATACTATATATACATTAATAATATATATATATACATATAAAATATATATATTATATATAATATATATATATATATATATATATATATATATATATATATATATATATATATATATATAATATAATATAATATATATATATATTATATATATATATATATTTTTAATATATATATATATATATATATATATTATATATATTATATATAAATATATATAAATATATATATTTTTTTTTTTATATCTCATGTAAGGAAAAAATGAAATGCTAGAAAAACACAAATAAACATTTGGAAAATTTTTCATTTTTTAGCGGGCAAAAAAAAAAAAAAACAATATTCTTATAGTATATATATATATAATATATATTATATATATATATATATAATATATATATATATATATATATAATTTATATATAATATATTATATAATATATATATAATATAATATATATATTATATATAGGTTCCAAGCAACCTTCTATTGATTTAGATAAGTACAGTTTAAAAGCAGTGATGTCG
Source organism: Trachelipus rathkii (assembly GCA_015478945.1). Taxonomy (NCBI): domain Eukaryota; kingdom Metazoa; phylum Arthropoda; class Malacostraca; order Isopoda; family Trachelipodidae; genus Trachelipus; species Trachelipus rathkii. Next base: position 62,373 of record JABUQX010011527.1, on the reverse strand, counting down.
AAGCAGGTGACTTGAAAAAGCTGTTCCGAGATGTCTTCTTTTTGGGAGAGCTGATCGCGACTAGTAGTAAGCCTTCTGTACATGTCTAACGGCCGACGCTTCTTGTCGATGTTCGTTAACCTGGCGCGAGTGAAATTTTTTTTCGTCTTATTTATTGCAAATTTCTCGCAACGAGCAGCATGTTGTGGGCATGTCGGCGATCCTTGACTTTGGTCGGCTGCTCTGTAACCCATGAAGCACCCCTGAAAACATGCCGTGTTGTACCCCAGGGGGGGGTTCAACACCCTTCTGTGGAATTTAAATTGTAGCGAAGTTTCACAAAGCAGTGATATCGAAGCAGGAGATTTGAAATTTTCCGCGATGCCTTCTTTTTTGGGGAGCGACGCAATCGGACTTGTGGTAGAGCCTCCTGTACATGTCTAACGTTGACGCTGTTGTCGATGGTTTCAGTCTGCGCAAGTGAATTTTTTCGTCTTATTATGCAAATTTGTCTCAACAAGCATATTGTGCGCATGTCGCGTCCTTGAATGGGTCTCGGTTTGCTCCTGTATACAATGAACACCCTGAGAAAGTGCCATGAGTAGCCCCAGCAAGGATCCAACCATCCTTCTGTTGGATTTAGAATAGTAATCGAGTTTCAAAGCGAGTGATATCGAGCAGGAAGATTTGAAACTTTTGAGATGCCTATCTTTCTGGGGAGGTGGATCGGACTTAGTGTTAGAGCACCTCTACTCTGTCTAACGGCGACGCATTATGTCGATGGTTTCGAGTCCTGTCGCGAAGTGAAATTATTTTGTCTTTTTATTTGCAATTTATCGCAACAAGCATCTTGTGCGCAGGTCGGCGTTCCTTGACTTTGGTCGGTTGCTCTTGTAACCCAGGAGCACCCCAGAAAGAATGCCGTGAGCCCCAGCATGAATTTAATAAGCTGTCGAGTTTCAAAGCAGTTGATATTAGAAGCAGGAGATTTGAAAACTTCCGAAGAGATGCGTTCTTTTTCTTAGGGAGGCGGAATCGGACTAGTGGTAGAAGCCTCCTGTATATTGTCCATCGGCGCGCTGTGTCGATTAATTCGACAGTCCTGGGCGGCGAAATTTTTTAGTCTTATTTGCAAATTGTTCGTAAGAAGCATGTTGTGCGACTGTTGGCGTTCCTTGACCTTGGTCGATTCGGGTTCCGGTCCCGCTGCTTACCATGAGCACCCCTTGAAGAATGCCGTGTAGCCCCAGAAGGGGTTCCAACAACTCTGTGGATTTTAATAAGTATCGAGTTTCGAAGCAGTGAAAATCGAAGCAGGAAAACTAAAACACGTGTAAACGAAAACTTTTTTTTCTGGGGTCGATCTGACTAGTGGTTTAACCTCTTGTACATTGTCTAATAGCGACGCTGTTGTCGATGGTTCGAGTCCTGGCTCGAGTAAATTTTTTTCGTCTTATAATTGCAAATTTGTCGAAACAACATGGTGCCCATAGCGGCGTGGCCTGACTTGGTTGTTGCTCCTGCTAACACGGGAAGCAAACTACCAGGAATTGCCGTTGTACCCAACAGGGGTCCAACCACAAATTTATGGATTTGAATTAAATATCGATTTCAAAGCGAATGATATCTTAAGCAAGGATTGAACTTACAAGATGCTTTCTTTTTCTGCGGGAGTCGGATAAGCAAAGTTTGGTAGAGCTCCGTGTACATTGTCTAACGCGACGTGTTGTCGATGATTCGAGCCTGGCGCGAGTGAAATTTTCTTCGTCTTCATTATTGGCACAATTTTGTCGCAACAAGCATTTTGTGCCCATGTCGGCGTTCCTTGACTTTGGTTGGTTGCTCCTGTAACCAGGAGCACCCAGAAGACATGCCGTGTAGCCCAGCAGGGGTTCCAACCACCACTTCTATGGATTTAAATAAAGTATCGAGTTTCAAAGCCAGTGATATCGAAGCAGGAAACTTGAAAACTGTAAAGAGACACCTTATTTTTTTGTGGTGTCGTGATCGGACTAGGTGTGAACGCCTGTTTTAAATTGTCTAACGTTGACTGCTGTTAGTTGACGGGTGCATCTGCGCGAATGAAATTTTTCTCTAAGTCTTATTATTGCAAATTTGTAGCAACAAGCATGTGCCCATGTCGGCGTGGCCTGACTTTGGTTGGTTGCTCCTGTAACACGGCAGCATTAGCAGAATGCTGTGTAGCCCCAGTAAGGGGTTAAAAAGCACCTTTCTATGGATTTAAATAATTACCTTTCAAAGCAGTGATATCGAAGTAGGAGCTTAAATACTGTTCCGAAGATACCTCTTTTTCTGGATGGAAGATACGAAAACTAGTGGTAGAGCCTCTTACATGTCTAACGGCGACGCTGTTTGTCGATGTTCGAGTCCTGGGCGCGAGTGAAATTTTTTCATCTTATTAATGCAAATTTATCGCAACAAGATCTTGATGCCCATGTCGGCCGTGTCCTTGACTTGGCTTGTTGCTCCTGTAACCAGGAGGCACCCATGCAAAATGCCGTGTAGCTCAGCAGAAGTTTATATCTAAATACTTTATATTTACCTCTTATCCAGACAGAGTCTCACTACTTACATTAGCACAGGTAATAGCATACGGTCATGTAAGACCCTAGACATTCAAGTCTTATTCCCTTTGCATCCACTAAGGAATTTAATTGCACCACCATCTTCCTTTCCATTCACAATTTCATTACTACATTCTGCATTCATCTCCGTTCTTTATCCACCAATATACCCTAAATATTTGAACTCGACATTTGTTCCAGGCTTGCTGCACCATTCAACATAACTTTAACAGATACTATCCTCATTCAAAAACCATAACCTTACTCATATTTTCTACGTTTACTTTCAAAACCTCCTTCCCTTTACACACCTGCCAAATCTCTCTCTACTAATTCCCTCAAAGCTATTTCAGATTCGCCACACTAAACTAAATCATCCGAATATAATAGGTAGAGCACCCTCCACTCTCTGTTTATCTCCATTTACTCTAACACCTCCCTTGCTACCTTCACCCCACCTCTGAATTCTTCATAAACCAATCCATATATATATTAATATATATATATATTATATGATTATATAATATATATATATATAATATATTATAGTATATATATAATATTATATATATATATAAATATATATATATATATAAATAATATATATAATATATATATATATTATATATATATATATATATATATATATATAATATATATATATAATATATATATATATATATATATATATATATATATATATATATTTATATATATATATATTATATATATAAAATATATAATATATATATACTCATATTAATATATATTGATATTTAAATATAATAATATTTATTTTATAAATATTTTAAATTAATTTAAATTTTTTTTTTTTTATTAATTTTATATATATTATATATTGATAAATATATATTATATATATATATATATATATATATATATATATATATAATATATATATATATAATATATATTATATATAGTTATATATATATATATATTAATATACTATATATATATATATATATAATATAATATAATATATTAATATATTCTTTTTCAATTGAATCAATTCATAGCCTTATATATTTCTTATTACATAACCAAAAGAAAAATAATATTATTTGTTCTCCGGCTGCCGCTCCAAACTCCGACTATAGTTTCTGCACTGTTTGAGAATTGTGAACAGTACTTTCTGGCAATAAAATTTTCACGTACAAAAATACCTTTTTTGAAAAATTTCATGCCCAAGAATCCGGTTGCGTTTTCCATTACTCGCTGCGTCAAGATCCGGAGCTGGATCGACTAAGGTTTCTGCACTATTTGAAATTGTTCAGAGGTCTTCTGGCAATAAACTTTTCACAAAAAAAACAATAATTTATGAAACAGAATTATACCAGAATCCGGCTTACGTTTCCGACTCCGAATCCAGGATCCAAACTAAGGTTTCTGCCACTATTTGAACATTGATCAAACGTCTTCCGGCACACTAAATTTTCATCTAAAAGAACTTATTTCTTGAAATTTATAAACAGAATCCGGCTCTAACTCTCCTGCTCCGGTTCCGACTCCGGATCCGGATACGACTAAGGTTTTTAAACTATTTGAAAATTAGTCAGCAAAGGTCTTCTGGCAATACATTTTTAACTAAAAAATATTTCTTTGAAAAATATTTCATAAGTCGGGGTCTTTACAATTCAGTTACTCCGGATCCCTTCTCCCGATCCGGATCATCAAAGGTCCTGCACTATTTGAAAAAAATTGTTCAGGCCCCACCAAATTTTTTTCTTCTTTCAATAATTTTCACCTAAAAAAAACATTTCTTAAAAAAAATTCAACCCAGGCCGGCTCCGGGTTCGGGCTCCGATCCGGCTCTGGATCCGACTAAGGGTTCTGTACTATTTGAATTGTTCAACATGTCTTCTGGCAATACATTTTCGCCTTAAAAAGATATGTTTTGAAAGAAATTAATACCCACGGATCCGGCTCCGGTCGGGCTCGACCACCGGCCCGAGTTCGGCTTTCGAGTTGACTAGGTTTCTGCACTTTGGAAAATTGTTCAGCACTTCTTTATCAATAAATTTTTCACAAAAAAATATTTTTCGAAAAAACCATACTCCGGCTCCGACTCCGGCTCCGATCCGGATCCGATTAAGGATTTTGCACTATTTGAAATTTGTTCCAGCAAGTCTCTTAAATTAAATTATTCAATCTAAGAAAATTATCTCTGAAAAAATTATTATACCAAGGATAAAGCTCCGAATCTGGAATCGATCCGAACCGACTAAGGTATTCTGCACTATTCTGAAATTTGTTCAGTACGTTTTTTGGCATTAAAATTTTTCACC
>JABUQX010011527.1:40000-42500 GCA_015478945.1 Trachelipus rathkii | reverse complement strand
GTTGTAGTACCTTTAGAAAAGAGATAGTGCGCCAACATCACGTCACAGAGATAGAGGGTCAAAAGAGTTTGAAAGTAGGGGACAGTTTATTAGTCTCTTAGCTTTAGACTCAACTCTATCCAATAGAAGGGGGAGCCGGAGCCCCCAGATGTGAGAACAGTACTCCAAACAAGGGCGAATAAGGCCCTTATACATTTGGATAACGTGAAGGAAAGAAAAAAAAATTCGCAACCTGAACAGAACTCCCAGCTTCTTTGAAGCTACCTTAGCAACCGTTGTGATATGAGGTTTCCAAAACAATTTTTTGTTTATGTTCAGACCAAGAATGTTTATGTTGTCAACAGGTGAGACGTTAGAACCATCGAAGAAAATAGGAAAGTTAGGAAGAGTTTTTGAGAGGGAGATGTAAAGAATTTGAGTTTTCAAAGAGTTGAATTTCACAAGGTTGCATCGGCCCCACCGCGAAATCTCATCCAGGTCGGCAAGAATAGAATCGGAAAGCTGAAGACGAGAGGAAACTGTAGAAGCAAAAGAGGGAGCAGATTTGAAATGAGTTGAAGAATGGAAGGTTGAGTCGTCAGCATAAGAGTGAACAGAGTTAGAAGTGCAGCTGAGGAGATCGTTGAAGAAAAGTAAGAAAAAAGTTGGAGATAAAACAGAACCTTGAGGAACACCACAATTAACAGGAAAGGAGAAAGACGTTGCTCCATCAACGAGTGCTGATATGGAGCGACCAGGAAGAAAACTTGACAAGAGTAAGCAAAGAGAAGGAGGAAACCCAAAGGAGGGGAGCTTAAAGAGAAGTGACGCATGCCATACTCGATCAAAAGCCTTTGATATGTCGAGTATCATCACATAAGACTCCTAATAGTCTCTAAGGGCAGAAGACCATAAATCAGTTAGATAGGATAGTACGTCACCAGTTGACATTGTACATTTAGTACAATTAATATTACTATTAGAAAGGAAGAGGCATCTGAATAGTTGACGTTCAAAATATATTTTGGAATTGACAATTATGAAATATAAGAAAAGCATGTATTGTATTCGGGGTTCAAAGGACAAAACACTGTGCTGCAATTAGTAGCCCCATTTCAGATAAGAGGGAAATTGCATCCTGATTTATATGACTTATTGGCATATTGAAATTGTAATAATATAAATTTTATATGTGTATCTCTGCTGTTGAAGGATTAATTAAAATTATAACCTCTATCCTGAATAAAAACTTTTTTTTGATTGATTGATTGATCTTGATATATATATATATATATATATATATATATATATATATATATATATATATATATATATATACTATATATATATACTATATATATATATATATGAATATATATATATATATATATATATAACTCTTTGCTGCTCTTTTATATATATATATATATATTAATATATATATATATATATGCTAATATAATATATATATATATATATATATATATATATATATATATATATATATAATAATAACTATACATATATATATATATATATATATATATATATATATATATATATATACTATATATATATATATATATATATATATATATATATATATATATATATATATATATATATATATATATAACTATTATATATAAATTTATGTATATATATATATATATATATATATGAGTGAAAAGGTAGAATTAAAATTATTTGTAAAAAGTGCAGAAAGTTGTTGAGTTCATTGAAGTTGAATTTTTCTTTGGATACGTGCTTTGGTTAATGTGAACTTTATTGGTATTAACAAATATTAATTCTTTTATTTTATTAATTACTTTATATTACTTATTATTAAATTTAAAAAAAATAATTAATTGATATAAGTTGTGCAGAGGTGAGTAATGAAACAACATTGTTATTTTTAAGTAATTGAGTGCAGTAATTTAAATTGCAAAATAAAAACATAAAAGAAGAAATATATATATATATATATATATATATATATATATATATATATATATATATATATATATATATATATATATATATATATATATATATATATATATATATATATATATATATATATATATATATATATATTAGCAAAATGTTAGGTTGAGAGTTAGAGAGGCGATATTCCACTGTTTCACGATTAACATACGTTCCACGGAATTTGTCATTGTTAATGGAGAACTCTCGCCTGCGCCCACCCTACGTCTTCCCAGTCGAGTCATTCAAACTGCATTACACAAAAACAAACCTTTAAATCTTAATGATAAATCTTAAACTGACAAAATTAAATATGAATAGATAATAAATAAACAAATGAACAAAAAATAAATATTGATAAATAATTGCGATCATATTACATACCCCAACCCATCACCCAATAAAACTCAATTCGATTTAAAAAAAAAAAAAACTATATTAAACCTTATATATAAATATATATAACATCCTATTTTAATGAAAAGAGAAAATTAAAGTAAAACCCTATATCGTTTGATTGATAAGATTTAAAAGA
>JABUQX010011527.1:27500-32500 GCA_015478945.1 Trachelipus rathkii | reverse complement strand
TTACGTTTAATCATTTTTTATATATTTCCAAAGCCAGGTCTAATTCAAAGGTCGACATACAGTGATACACGGCGTTTGAAAGCTTGAAAGTCAAAGGTAGTTGGGTAGTTGGGTAGTTGGGTAGTTTGGTAGTTGGATAAATTGTGTTTTATATATTTTACCGGTGGAGTACATGCAAGATTAAGCATAGCGGTCAAGTCTGGGGTCAGATAATTGAACAGAGAATTAATGATACTGTCTGAATAGACGAGTATAATACGAATTATCCTCAAAGGAAGAGGTACTTGGCTAGAGAGTTCAGAAGGACACATTCCATTGTTTTTTTTATTAAGTTTACACATCACGGGCATAGCCCTATTCTAGGAGGGGAACTTCTCTAAGTAATTTCTACCTAGGATTCGGACTAGGAATTAAAACCGCGTCCTTGCCATGCGACTCTGTCGCTCTACTATACCGATTGAGCCAGGGTAGCAGCAAAATGGCAATATTATAATGGATCGGCGATATTATGTGGATATTGATGAACAGTTCTACGCTTAGAAAGAGATTGGAGACTGTTAACTAGAGTAGGAAGGTTAACAGGTCGAAAACCCTATATTGCAGCTTATCAAGGAGAACAGAGTGTGGAACCACGCCAGATATATGATGAATATTCGATACAAGGGTGAACAGTACCCCTATGCAGAGCAAGTAACTGTGATGGTGAGAAGAGGTTTCGAAGGCGCCTCAGAACACCTAACCTTTTTGAAGTTTGTCTAGGAAGAGGAGTAATATGATTCTTATAATTTAGGTTACGAAAAAATTAAACTCCAAGAATATGAAAGTTTTCGAAGAGTATATTATAGTTTTGTGGAAGATTATGTCGAGTAGATAGATAGAGAAACTATTTTATAGGTATTGAAAACTATCATATTTTCTTTGCCCCAATTAGAGATACGAGAAAGTTCATAGATCAGCTACTCCAAGGCCACTATCCTGGCCACCGTTCTGTGGAGTAGTTCGACTCTCAAATTTGAAGGAGTAGGATAGGAGACGAAGTGACCTTCATTAATGAAAAGTAGAAAAAAGAACCTTTATGAACATCACTATTAATAGATGTAAAAGATGAACTTGGACCGTATAAAAAGCTCTTATGGGACGACCGGAAAGGAAATCAGACATATAGAAATAGGGAAATTTAGATATCAAATCTATATGCTAGACTCCATCTAGTGTTTTCGATATATCTAGCACCAGAGCAAATGATTCAACGAAATCCTAACAGCAGAGGACCAACAATCAGTAGGAAGAGGAAGCAGGTCGCCAGTAAAGCACTTCTTAATGAAAGAGATACTAGCGATCAGAGATTACAATAGAAGAATTAGGATGTTTTGAAATCTTCCTGTTCAGGACATATTTGAAAACTTTAGAAAAAATGGAGGCTAAAGGGATAGGTCGATACCTGATAGATAGGGGGTTGAGAGGGGTTCCCTTTTTTGGGACATAAATGTATAATAAATACACATATGAAATGCCATATGAATGTCACCTCTCTAACTCTCAACCTAACATTTTATTACTGTCTGAGAAACAGCTAGAAAGGGATTCTTTTTCAAATAAACTTAATATCTCCAACTATAACTCTTTTTTAGAATTTCCGACTGAATTCTGGAGTCTGTGCCTGTATAAACATTAACACTCCTTTAACACGTCTCGAGAATCTTGAATCTTCTAATTTTGATGTTGTATGACTTAAAATCTTTCTTCCTACTACTATCATTATCTTGTGTTTCTGCTACTGCTCCCCTAATGGAACAGATTTTCACGTACTTTTTGAATATCTTTCTACTTCTTGTGAGACTGCTACTTCTTCCCATTCAAATGCCGAGGTTCTCTATTTAAGGGATTTCAACGTACACCACACTGAGTGGTTGGGCTCCTCTCACAGTGATGCAGGAGGAGAGGAAGGCAAAACATTCAGTATTCTTAACGATCTGGAATAGTTAATTAAGGAACCTATACACATATCCCAGATCGACCTAACCAATTCTTGAACACGCTTGACTTATGTTTCACCACTACCCCTTCTCGATATAAATACACCATTTTCCTTCCTATCAGTAACTATGAACACTTAGCTATAATATTTTTTCTCCAGCAGCTCCACCACGCCCCAAACGTACTCTCTGGCAATTTAATCGGGCTAATTGGGAGGCATTACGTCGTTTTTTTTGTTTTTTTTATAACTATTCTTGGAATGAATCCTGCTTTAACTCTGAGGACGATTCGGTCACTGCTGAGAAGGTAGGGGTCGTATTCACCGAGGGGATGAACAGGTTCATTCCATCTTCTACTAAATTTTTTTTTCTACAAAATCCATGGTTCGATGGAGCCTGCTCTCACTCCATTCAAGAAAGAGACATCACCTATCGGATATGGAAAAACTCTCGTTCTCCTATCATGCTTACTAATTTTCATTCTACTCGGAATCGTTGCAGGGATATTATTCGACAGACTAAGCACGCTTTCACTGAAACAAAGTGCGACAACCTACGTGGCTCTCCTACTAATAAAAATTTTTGGCCTCTTGCCAAAATATCTCTAACAACTTTTGTAAATCTGCTTTTCCTCCTCTTATTCGCTCTAACGGATCTGTAGCTAACTCTCCTACTGAAAAGGCTAATTTCTCCGGCCTCCTTTTCATCTAATTCTACCCTGGACGATTCCGGCATCCCTCCTCCTACTTCTTCTCCTCTCAGGTTTCCTATGCCTCTTCCTGTGATTACACATGATCGGGTGCATGGGATTCTGAGTTTTGTGAACGTCAGGAAGGTTTGTGGCCCAGATGGCATACCTCTCCGAGTTTCGATAGAGTGTGCTTCTAATCTAGTGCCTCTCCTCGTTTAACTCTGCTCTCTATGCTTAATACCAATACATTTCTTCAATCCTGGGAGCGCGCATATTTCCATCCGATCCCGAAAAAGGCTAGCAGCTCTGATCCTTCCAGCTATCGCCCTATAGCTCTCACTTGTATTCTATCTAAAATTTTTGAAACTCTTCTTCGCTCTCCTTTCCTGAATCATCTGCAGTCTCATTCCATTCTTTCAGATCATAAGTATGGTTTTCGACGTTCGATGTCAACTGGTGACATACTTTCCTATCTAATTGATATATGTTCTTCTGCCCTTAGGGACTATGGTGAGTCCTGTGTGGTGACACTCTAAATATCAAAAGCTTTTGACCGGGTATGCCATGCATCACTACTCTCTAATCTCCCTTCCTTTGGGTTTCCTCCTTCTTTTTGCTTACTCTTGTCAAGTTTTCTCTTTGATCGCTCCATATCAGCACTCGTTGATGGAGCGATTTCTTCCTCCTTTCCTGTTAATTGTGGTGTTCCCCAAGTTTCTGTTTTATCTCCATCTTTATTCTTACTTTTCACCAACAATCTCCTCAGCTGTACTTCTAACTCTCTTCACTCTTATTCTTATGACTGAACTCTCCATTCTTCCACTCATTTCAATCTGATCCCTCTTTTGTATATAGAACTGCCTCTTGTCTTCAGCTTTCCGATTCTATTCTTGCCAACCTGGATGGGATTTTCCGGTGTGGCCACCGCAACCTTGTGAAAAGTTCAACTCCTTTGAAAACTCAACCTTTTTACATCTCCCTCTCAAAAACACCTCCCAAGTTTCATATTTCCTTCGACCCTTCTAGCGTCTCACCTGTTGACAACATAAACATTCTTGGTCTCAACATAAACAAAAAATTGTCTTGGAAACCTTCTATCACAACGGTTGCTAAGGTGATCTCAAAGAAGTTGGGAGTTCTGTTCAGGTTGCGGGAATTTTTTTTCCTCAGCACAGTTACTCCAGTTATATAAGGGCCTTTATTCGCCCTTGTTTGGAGTACTGTTCTCACGTTTAGGGGGGCTCCGGCTCCACCCTTCTATTGGATAGAGTTGACGCTTCTAGCGTCTCACCTGTTGACAAAATAAACATTCTTGGTCTCAACATAAACAAAAAATTGTCTTGGAAACCTCATATCACAACGGTTGCTAAGGTGACCTCAAAAAAGTTGGAAGTTCTGTTCAGGTTGCAGGAATTTTTTTCCTCTGCACAGTTACTCCAGTTATAAAAGGGCCTTATTCGCCCTTGTTTGGAGTACTGTTCTCACGTTTAGGGGGGGCTGCGGCTCCACCCTTCTATTGGATAGAGTTGAGTCTAAAGCAAAGAGATTAATAAACTGTCCCCTATTTTCAAACTCTCTCTCTTGACCCTCTATCTCTGCGACGTGACGTTGGAGCACTTCTCTTTTCTATAGGAAGTGCAACGGCAGATGCTCTGGGGAGTTGGCCTTTCGTATTCCACCTCTATTGCGTCGCCCACATAGAACTAGAGGTGCCTTGCTCTCGCATGAATTTTGCGTGATCATTGAAAACTCCAGATTCGTTCGTTACGGTATCTCCTTTTTTCCAGTCACTTCTGTTCTGTGAATCTTCTTGCCATCTTCTGTTTTTCCAACTGCATTTAATCTTCCTCTCTTTAAAGCCAACGTCTGCGCTCACCTGAGAGATTTTCGTTAGGCTTGGGCTTTAGTAGGTTTTTATGTATTTTATTTTCTGTCCGCTCCTTGAAAAGGGCCCCTGTCCGTGAGTGGTCGTAATCTGTAAAAAAAAAACATGAAATGTATGTGAAAAAATATGCATATGCAAGTAAAATACATGTATAGAATTATTTACATAAGAAAATGAAAGTTAATTGGTCCAACATACGACAATTAATTTGCAAATTGAATGTTAATTTTTATTCATTTTATATTAATTTTGAATAGATAATTTAAAAATAGTTCCTTAATTTAATATAATTTAATTTAATTTAATTTTAATTGTTCCCTGTAATTTTAATCACATAATTAATGGAAATAATTTTTATTTAATTTTTACCTAACTTATCTTAATTAACTATTTTGGTTGCGCTAATAATTATTCTTCATTGAGTTCATTGAACTTGAAAATATTTAGC